>PVLA01011845.1:0-49426 GCA_004027455.1 Hydrochoerus hydrochaeris | reverse complement strand
GTTGCATACCAGAGGTTGCCTGGGTGTTGTTTTGTCAGGCTGAAGCGGAATTTCGTATCTTCATTGAAACGTGACCTTGGATATTTTTATCTGAATTTACCTGGACAAGTTATCTGACCTTTCTTGTATTTGAATAGAGCAGTTTAGATGGGGCCGTATGGGTCCTGTGTGCACAGTGCCAGTTTGGTTTGCTCTTTCTTCTGCATTCAGATAAATTGAGGATCTCGAGTCTAACATTTCTCCTGAGTTTTAGCAATGTGCAGCTAAGTAGAGAGAGCTGGGCCGTTTCTCAAGTTCAGGTAGTTGGGGTCTCTCCCTTCTGACTCACATAGCCCTCTCAGTGTTCTTCGGGGCATATGGGCTTGGGCAGCAGACCCAGGTCCGTGTTCCGCAGCTCCCTGACCCAGCGGGAGATACATTGCGGGTGGCCTCCCATCTGGCCCACCTCGTTTCCTGGGCAGAAGGCATCACTGCTGGCTGCTTTTCAGAAAACCGATTCAAGGAAAGACTTTGTGGCAATTGTGAAGCAAAACCAGTAGCTCTGGTGCAAGCAGTGTTTGCCACAGGGACTGCCCCGTGGGCGGACACATCACATGTGCAGGCCCTTCCTGAAGATGCTTTAATGAAAACTCTTTAATGGGAACAGAGGTTTTCTTTCAAAATTTATGCTTCCTAGTTCAAAGAGAGCATAAGGTGGTCACTCGGGGAACACTAAGAATAATGCAGGACGCCTTTCAGCACCCTTGGAGCTGTGGAGGTGTGTTTCTTTTGAATTACTGAGTGAGGAGGAGGACTCCATGGTGAAGGTTTTGGTTCTTAGGTCCTGAGTGAGGGGCAGGGGGAAGGAGGGATCTGGGGACGCCTCGGTCTCCAGTGCTGCATGACACCTCTGAGGCAGAGCAATGCACTCGCCAGTCTGCAGATCAATGCATGAGCCCCGCTTGATGCGCCACGGGAAGCCAGACCATGGGGAGGAGACAACTTCTGGTGTTGCCTTGTGGTGCCTTGCTGGTTCTTTCTTTTCTCTTTTCAAATGTGGGAACCGCTTGTGAGGAGACTGGACACTGTGAGCAAAGCATTTTAACTTGCTGCTTTTCAACCTCGCTGAATCGCTGCATTGCTTCACTAACGCACACCCGTGTCCACGCTCCTTTGAGTGTCGTGTCTCCTCGCGCACTCCGTTCCTCAGCCTTCTAGTTTGAAAAAATGCTTGTTGCAGAGAGGAGTAAGAGCTCACACACCCGGGACAGCAGAGAGTGGAGGAGAGCAAGGCCTTTTTGCTGCATTGGCAAAGGCCGGGCCACTGGCTCAGATCTCTGGGGATTGGAGGGACCCTTCTCAGCTCCTCCTGGAGCCCCTGTGGGGAAGGTGGCTCCTTGTAATCATGCTCACCCAGTGAATTGGCAATGTCATTTCCTTCTGAAAAGAGACACAGTAGTCTACGAGTTTACTCGTGATGGAAAACGAGCAGCGTGAAGTTTCTTTGGATCTTCACGGAACGGTGCAGTCTCACGGGGAGGTGGAAAAAACGTTGGAAAACCTGAGCGATTCTGAGTTTCGAGTTATTTTGGAGGCTGCCGCTGTGTGAGTTGATTACTTTGCTGTGCAACTAGCGTTACTGTCATTCTCATCACGTCCCTCTCATCATCCTCTGATTGATGTTGTGGATTTCTCTCCCCTCTGCTTGCATCTTTTGACGTGCTCTGGAAGAAATGTCAAGAAGAGGAGATTCGATCCTACTCAGCAAGGCCCCATCTGAGTCCACCGCCCTGGACAAGCAGCACCTTGCCCTGTTGGGTGCCGGGTATGATATATGTGCAGCAACGCTGGCAGAACTGTTAAGTCTTTAAACCGGAACACTGGGCAGTAATGAGCACGGAGCTAAAGCTGGGGAGACCAGGACGGGGTGGAAGGAAACTGTTCCTTTTGGAAATAACTTCACAGAACCCCTCCCACACCTGTCATTGCCAGTGGGGGAGGGTAAAAGATCGCGTTATAAAAACAACTGTTCAGACTTTTTTTTTCTTTCTAACGGAGAAAGGAACAAAAAATTTAAGTGCAATAAAAGACCCATTAAAAATAGCATATGATTTTTTTTCCCCCTCAGCCTGCTGGCACTTATATCTTCAAAATGATTTGGCATGATTTTTTTTCCTTTTGTTACCAATGACAAACTCCAGTGGCATGAAGATCCAACTTTCGAAAGGGTAAGACGTGCATGGCATATATACAACAAGCTAGCGAGCCAATCCTCCGCAACCTACAGTGGAATTCCTTAGGGGAAGATGACAGATGAACGCATAGAAGCTGCCTGGGCCCAGAGACCCCTCTCCAAGCCTTCCCCCAGCCCCTTCCCTACCGGGGGAGCCCACTCCCCCATTCTGGCCCAGCCCACGGCAGAATTCGGCGGGACCATGCTCTTGTTGATTCGTTTCCCCCATTATTATTACTATGATTATTTTTTTTTCTGGACCAAGCATCTTTGGAAATGGGAGCTGGAATTTGAACAATGATGCTACTGTATAGTTCTTTTATAAATGTAAATATGGAAATAAGAGATTTTGACACATCATTTTCACTTGACTGAATCGAAATCTTTTCTTGTAACGATTCTCTGTAAATGTGTTTGTCGCTCGCCGCCCTGTTGGTTTCTTTCCTCGTGTTCTTTCTTTCCTTCTTCGTGCCTGCCCTCTCTTGTACCATGTCCCGTGACTGTCGGTCTCGCTTAAAAAGACAAATGTAGCCACAGATGCAAGGAGTTAAGGCACAGAAGTCGTGCAACTTGGTGTTAGTAGGTTTGAAACCAAAAGTAAACAAAAGGGAGGACACAAACAACAAAGTGACCCATAGCGGAAAAAAGACAATTCTGTAAATGAAAATATATGTGCTCACAAGTCTCTAAAACCCTCGGTGTCATTATAAACGTGTATATAATGTAAGAAAGTAGATACCCTCTCAAATTAATCACAGAAGTGCCAAGCTCATGATTTTAGTTCTTGGTTGTGACAATTTTCTTTCCCTGTCTTTAATGTGAAAGGAGGGTAAACTTAAAGCCTTAAATAAAAAAAAATTTTTTTTAAATGTTGAAAGCTTGGAAAAAGTTAAGCTTTCCATTTTATTCATATCTTATTGATATTCCATTCGTGCTTCATTTGCCTGCCTCTAGTCTACATGGTGGAACCCCACTGGCAAAGGGGGGCCACAGACGGAAGCAGCAAGGAGCCGGCTCGGCAGCGCTGAACACTGGCAGCAGTCAGAACGCGGTGTTTCCAGGAAGCCTTGACTGACCCGCAGGGCTTCCTGGACCCTGGAGTGTCGTATGGGCTGTAATGGGATTCCACCATGGACACACGCACATCCTCTCCCCTCCAGGCAGATTTGCAGATGCAATCTTGGGGTTCCCAAGGCCCTCTGAGTTTCCTTCATTTTCTCCAGTTCTTTGATTTCTGGTCAAGATCCCTTCCATTCAGGTGTGAAGTGAATGAGTTAATAAGGAAACCTGGTCCCTGTTGTCCTGAGTGTGCAAGGTCTCTTCACTGAGCAGCTACCCAGAGATGTGTTTGACTAATGACCCCACGAGCCCCTCCTCCACCTCTCCAGCATCATCTTTTTAGGAAAAAGACATGCAATTGTGTTGTTCCTGGTGCAGATCAGTTGCTGGAAACAGCAAGATTCATGACAACACTTTCAGCTTTTTCTTTGACTGCAGTGGATGGTGGTGTGAACCATTCTGCTTAAACGAGTGGTTCCCTGCCCCGAATCTATAGCACTCTCACGATCGCAGAGCAGAGACTTTAATGTCTGTGTGCAGTCCTGGAACACAAGCTCCTATTACTGCTTTCTGAGTAACAGGTGCTGCACAGGTCTGCAGTCCTTCCCTAGAACTTGCTTGCTGTTTGTATTGTCACAACAGGACTATCTACAGGCTTATCGGCCTTACTCTTGGTTTCATACAAGACAGGTTGTATCCCTTTACTTAACGGTGATGGCTCTTTCGCTTGGAGGAAGGTTGAAGGAAACTCAGATTACTTGGTATCTCTCCCTGCACTCGCTCCGCTGAGTGGGTCTTACTGAGAGATACCAGGCTGCTGCTAGCTGCGCCAGCCACACTTCACCGCTATGCCAGAGGCACCATGTTGACTCAACAGACATCAAACCATGGTGGTTACAAAACAAATCTCAGTTACTAACTTTTGAGCATTTCACAAACAACATTGTAAATGTGCGATGTTATGTTTTAAATCAGACCACAGTGGTCCCCAAATATTATGTACATATGACAAATGTCAGTGTAACTTTTCATTATGCTGGCAGTTTCATAGGTAATCACACCTATGCTCCAATGTCGAATTATTTGTGTGTATATGTAAAATACACGAGCTGTACACTCTGTGTGTATCAATCTGAAAAGGTAATGCAACCACATCTTAAACAATGGATTATAATTATTTTTGGTGGTATTAGATTATATAGTTTCAAACTCTTTGCTGTATTTTCTCTTGCAGATGACATTCATTTGCCAGTTTTTGTGGTGTGGGTACCCCTTTTGATTAATTTGAGCTCAAAGCACAAGCCTGTTACTGTTTAATGTTTCTCAACAAGAGTGTTAAGTGATGACCAAGTTCCCATTTCACCTGCTGTACTTTTGCTGTGCTAATCAATGGTACCTGGATAGGAGACACACACTGATTTCATTGCTCGCCTGGGACACTGCATGAGTCCACTGGATTAGAGCTACTCTTGCTAGACAAACGAGCAGTTCACATAGGTGCATGTTACAAAACCTAAGTCCCATAGAGCTGTGGAATTTTACCCAGTGACGTGTGTGTATGTGTTTTTGTTTTGTTTGTTTTTTTATTATGCAAAGATGGGAAATGTACACACTTTTCAAAGACCTGATGTCTGAAGAACTTCACAAATAATACTTGAATTCTTTCTTTTGTCATCCCATCATGTTTTTATAGTCTTTGTTGCTTTCATTGTTAATTTTTATTTTTCAGTGGTTTGTAATTTTTGAAGCACACAACCTGAGGTTTTGTTTGAAGTTAATAAATTCATTTCTATCTTGTTGGCTGCCTATGAATGGAGATTCCGTAGTTGTTGTATGCATCTTTTAGTGTATATTAAAACTTCCGTTAATGTAGAATGTGTACCTTTATGCTCTGATCATTTTTTTTCAGTCCCTTTTCTGTGTTTTCTGGCATTGTTGATTAAATGGCTGTGTGCCTGATAGTATCAGAGTTTTAGCACCAGTTTCAATCAAAGGCTCCCTGAAAATCTAAGCAGTCAGTGAACAAAATAAGATCTCTGATTAATGATGAGTATACTCCTGATTAGGAATTAGTATACTCCTGATTAGGAGTAAGTTTTATTGGATTCATTGCAAATTCTTTGCTTCTTATCAGTGAGAAAGAAGAAAAGCAGCTTAGGATCTTATAATTATCACTTTTTTTGAATTATATTTTAAAAATTTTGAGTTTTGCTTCTGAGTAGGTACATAATAATAACAGAAATACTTTGGCTGCTATCACATTTGCAATTAAGCTGTTGAAGAACAGACAAAAATCTGACTATGCACATTACATTTTCAAAATATTCCAAAGAAGGTACTTTCTGAGAGCTCACATGAAATTAATCACTATGTTTATAGTTTTTTCATGAATTTCTTCAAAATGTCACCCCACACCCCACTGCTGTCTTCAGATCAGCCTCAGGCACCACCCATATGTCGTGTAAAAGCGAGCGGCCACAGTGACACACGCACGCACGCACACACACACACATGCTGACCGATGACATCTTCCTTCTAGAAAAGGCTTGCAGGATTCTTCCCTTCCGGTAGGACGCATTCCGGACTCGGTAACATGGCTTACGGTTCTGCCTGCCTTTGTGACCTCACCCCATGATTTTCCCAGCCTCACTGACTCGCATCCTCTCAATTACTTTAAAGTATTCCTAAAAAAGCAAAACAAAAAAAACCCTCTTCTACCCCAGTCTGAATGATCTTCTTTTAATTTTAGGTCCAATATGTTATCCATAATTTATTTGTTTCAGTGTCATTTCATGTAATAAAGGAAATACAGAAACATTTACAAATAACATGAATATTATATTCTAAAAAAGCATAGTAGAGTGTCATTTATATTTGACCTTAAAGCAGTGGTCTGGTTTTCTGCTGTGTTGTCCTTTAAGTCATTCTGTTTTTTGAGGTTGTCATTGCAATGAGTCTGCTCCATGCACCTTGGGTAACTGAAAAAGTTTACTCCAAAACCAAAACTCTCTAGATAATAGAGCTATTTTACAGTAAAAAAATTTGGTGTGAATAATTAAGTAAATAATCTATGTGTTTAAGGTGGGATTCCTAAGCAACCAAAAATTTAAAGTAGTTTCCCTCAAGGTTAATACACCAATGTTAGGGACTTCTCAATAATTTATTCATTCAGCAAATACTTTTCAAGCCTCAAAATTGATGCCATGAACTCTTAGAAATTGTAGAAACAAAAGAAAACCATTGGCATAAAATTGCTCACAGTTTAGCAGTGATATTATACATATTTTAAATAAAAATATCTGAGCCCAAAGTCCAAGGAAAACAAAGCTGAGAATTGGGAGTAAAAGAGAAAGAACTAATAGGCGGACAAGAGAGGGCTGCAGAAAGGCTTTCTGAAACAGGTGAGTTTTGAACCATCCTGAAAGATGATGCGTTCTCCGCTCTGGTACATTAAAAGCATCCTCAAGGCACACGCACCTCAAGCAAAGACCTGGCAGGAGGAGGTGGGCCTGCGGGGTAAGTAGAGCTACACCCGAGATCCGTTCAGCATGTGCCCCTCTGCTCTCTCTACCTCCCTCCCCTTCTCACCTGCCTGTCTACCTTTCACAGGCACCGGATCTGCTAAGAATCCCACAGTAGTATTATACCTGGCACCGAGGACTCACAGCTGAGCTCACAGTCTTAGCAGTGCTCACCGCCATGTGATCCGTGCTCTACTAGATGTACGTGGGTGTTTTCAGAAGAGAGGAGAGGGAGGGGGAGTTTGAGCAAAAGGCTGAGCCTGTGCAGTTGGGCCGATACCAGGACCCCTTGTCCTGTTCAGCCAGGGCTCATGCACTTGGAGGAGAGGGAGTCCATTCACGAATGGCTTGGAAGTAGGAGGTCCGGTAGCACTCATGTCCAGGTGTTTACACCAGATAGCCCGGTGTCCGTGTTGAGATTGTGATTTGTCTAAGAACCTTATATTTTAGATATTTACGCATCAATCAGTCTCCCATGCCTGGGGCTATCTGTAATGACAAAGAGGATTTCTTATTTTTCTTTTTGGTCTTTTTTGAGTCAGGGTTTCACTCTGTAGTTCAGGCTGGCCTTGAACTCACTTCGTAGCCTAAGATGGTCTTGAACTTGCAGTGATCCTCCTGCCTCAGCCTCTCCAGTGCTGGGATGACAGGCCTGCGCCACCATGCCCGACTCCAGGATTTCTTGAGCTCTTTACAAACATCTAATATTTTTTAGCATAAAGATTCCTGGCTAATCTCATTCTGGAGTGAGAGAGTGGATAGGAAGAACCATAAACACTTTTAAAACATCATTTAGTAAGTCCTTTCATTAATGAAGGGTGGAAATCATTTTTCAAGGGTAGGTGTACTTCCAGTCCACCAAAGTGAAGGTCTGTGTATCTGCTGTGCCTTGGAGGGAAGGAAGGTTACCGCTCCTCACCCTCCACAGGCCTGGCTCCTCCCGTGCAAGTTCTTGGTCACAGGCCTGACTTCTGGAGCGAGGGAGGAAGCCGCGTGGTCCCACCTCACCCAGAGGCCTTGTCCAGCTGGAATCACAACTGCTCCTCGCCCAGTGGATCACACACGTGCCCTGGTACCATCATGAGGCCCATCCCTGCGGCCCAGCAGCATCCGTGCTTAGAAGAACCGTTTCCTGACTCGGATTGGCCATTTTCGGGATTTTCCATGCTGAGAGTCATTGAGAGCCAAATTGGCCTCATAAATGGATTGGTCCTACAAGAAATCAGGCAAAACAAAACAGAAACTCTTCATCCTGAGTGATCATGAGTTCTTCAGATCTCTTTGGAGCTCAAAATAGCTTCCAGCCTGCAGGAGGTAGATGAGCTCACAGGTGAGCAGGGCCTGGTCTCAGGCTGAAGATGGCAAAGGGTAACTCGGATGGTGCATGATGGCAGGACAGCCAGCGGTGTAGCAAGAGGTAGTGCCCAGGACTGTGGTAGCCCAGTGGAGGCAGGGAACAGTGTGTGTGGCAGGTTTAAACCGCTTTTCCCACCTACTTGAACAGCCACAATGCAAGGGTCACAAATCCCAAGGTTTGCTAGACAGTCAGCTCCAAAGGCGGGCAGAGGGGCTGGTGCATGGAACACAAAGGGGTTAGGGTGACGGAGCAGAGCCCAGAGACTGCACTGTCCCAAGTGAGTGGCTTCCACTCAGCTCCAGCTGGTTGTCACCATATGGAAAAATTAGACCTTCAAAGGTACAACTTCACTTATTTTTCTAGAGAAGTGTAAACATCTAGGTGCTTATGTAAAATTATATTATAATTGGCAAAGCCTATCAGACTTTTAAAATACTGTATGGGTTAAGATGGTGCAAATGGAAGCTGCCTTCACAGGACTGAGCCTGTTGGCCCCCAATGTGTGAAATCTGCACAAAATAACAGGACATTTTCATGTGCAGACCCTGAAAGCATCCGATAGCTCGAAGGAGTACACCTCTAGGCACAGTCTCGCTTCCCTTCCTGGAAACGGTGCCCTGTGAAGAGTCACGCAGGCCCCTGGAGCCTGCCACTTGCTGTGCTGATTCGCAGTTGCTTTGTGTGGCTAAGGAGCAGCTACAGAAAGCCACAAAGTATCAAGGAGCAGCTGCCAGGAGAGACTGCCGCTGAGGGTGCTCCATGTCTCCATGTACACAGTTTATTCAGATGTAATCATTTGTAGGAGATGGTCTAACCGCGCATTAGCAGAGAGGCTTTGTCTCTGCTCATCCCTGAATTCTCAGTCAGGCTCTGTCTCAAAGCTCACTGAGTCCTCTTTGCCACTGCCTGAATCCTGAGCCATCAGTTTGACAGAGTGCCGTGGTTGATTGTGGATGTCTGCTACCTGGCAACCGGAAGCACCTGACTGTTTCTGAATAAATCTGAGGACAGTCTTTCTTCCCAGTTTGACTCTGGCTGTCAGTGGGATAAAGGGATTACTCAGTCAATCGGGCTAATTCAGAGAGCCCCATGTGATTGCGTAGATCCAAGACAGTAAGGAAAGGATACTTGAACAAAGAAATACAGAAGCTAACACACATAGCGGAAAGGAACAGCTACTTTAAGTATTGTTGTCTGATTATTTATGGGAGTTTATGTGTAGAGAACTGGCAGACAGTTGGGAAACAAAATTTGAGTGGACAAACTTTACATCCATTTCATAATCACAAGATACTCTCAATTAATATTTTGTTGATTTCTTCAACCACTCTTTAATTTCTTGGTTTTTCTCACAATCATAGAAACAACCTACAAAGCGAGGTAGTTAGTGATTCCCTCAGGGCACCTGTTTCCATCCCCTGCTCACTCTGTGTGTGTGTGTGTGTGTGTGTGCATACACACGTGTGCGTGCACATGCATGTGTGCCTGTGCTCCATGTTTTCCTTTCAGAAAAAGATGGAGCAGCATGTTTAGGGAAGGGAAGTACTTGGGAGCCTCTTAACCTGTTTCCACTTTGGGGAAGCCTTCCTCTCCTTCCCACACCCCCATCAGGTGCACTGGGCACCACCCCAAGTGTTACCATTCCCACAGCATCTTTCCCGAGCTGTCCATCACATTCTAAACACGTGCAAAGAGTACAGGAACTGCTTAGTGGTGGAGCTGGGGTGAAGTCCTTGGTATTTTAGGTTCCAGAATCCATGCTCTGTCCACATCACGTGACTGCTCTCTTTTACTTCCACTTGATAATAGGTAAAGGTCTCTCAGTTGGAGAAGCTTAGCACCTTCCTGGAGATCACCATTCTAGGATGTAGCAGGGCCAATTCTGGGACCTCTTTGGGACCCAGGAAACACAGAACAGCACATATGACAAAGAAATGGGTAGAGGGTGGCATCAGGAGATCCTTGGAGTGCTTGGTAGCCATTGCTTCTTGCCAACCATGGCGGGGGTTTGGTGGGGTTTGTAAACACTGCATCGTATATATGTAAATTCTAACCTTTCTTAGAACTGGGGAGAAAGAAGGGAGCAGAGAGGATGGAAAGGACAGAACAGGAAAGGAGAGGAGAAGACCAAGACCCCAAGGATGGTTGAAAGTTAACTTCTAAAGCACTGTACCTAAAAAGGAACCAGTTCCAAATAGCTGCAGGGATAAGAATGAGGCATAATGGGACTTCTCTGAAATCTCTGATGAGTGAAACTAATAAATGGAAAATGACACAAATTCCACTTTTCATCCCATATTAAGAACTTCATCGAGCAACACATAATGCAAATGTCCACTAAATAAAAGTTTCTTTGATGAGCACCATGGTCAGAATTATGCTCAGATCCTGCCTCACTAGTCAGCATATACTGTAGAGAAGCTGAGAAATGGAGAAAGATTCCCGTTGGTGATGGAAGGGTCACACTCAGCAGGGAAAATACAGATAAATAGCAGTGGATACTCAGCAGAGGAGTAGCCTTCCTGCCAGGGGAATGTGGGGAGCAGGTCAGCACACTTCTGTGAAGGAGCTAGCATTTAATTTTTATTGGATTGACTGGGAGCTATGGGCATCTGGAAACTGAGAATAAAGATATTTTTCCCACTGAACTTGAGTACCCCAGAGAGGATATTCAGCTTCTACTGAAGTGGCCATGACAGTGATGCCAGGGGCTGAATCCAAGACAGTTTTCCTGGTTGCACAGTAGGAATGCTGGCTCCACACTCCTTCTGTCTTCTTTGCTCTACAATCGTGGCACCAGCTTCCACCTCACTGGACACAGGAGCTGACCCATATCCCATACCCGGGCTGCCTTCCAGGAAGCAGGAGAGAAAGGAGGAGAGGGCCTCCAGATACCAATCACATTTTATCACAGGCATTGGCTGGAACTTAGTCACCTAAGCCATCTAGTTGCAAAGGGAGTGAGAAAATATAATCACAGTTACTGAAGAAGGGCTGGAAAGGGGCATTAAGAGATGGCCGGCAGTCCTAGTCCATTTCTGTTATACTGGAAGAAAAGAGGTTTATTTTTCTGACAGAGCTGGAGCTGGAGAGTCTAAGACCAAGTGGCTGCAAGTGGAGAGGGTCTCAGGCTGCTTCCTCTCATGGCAGAGAGTGAAAAGCAAGTGGGCACATGTGAAAGGCACATGTGAAAGAGGTAAAATGTAAGGGCTGGCCAGTTCATGCTCTCCGTAGCTAATCCAGTCTTGCCAGAGAGAACTCACTGAAGACTGTGTTAGTCAACTTTCCCATCAATGGGGCTCAGTGCTGATGCTCACAGTTTAGAGGGGGAAAGGTTAATTGGGCTCACGGTTCTGGGGGATTCAGTCCATGGCTGACTGGCTCTAAGACAGATAAATGGTGAAAGGACATGGCCGAGGATGAATGCTTAGTTCATGGTGGCTAGGAAACAAAATGGAAAAAATGCTAGAGAGAAAAGGCCCGGAGACCAGAGGGAGTAACCAAATTTAAGCACCCATGACTCACCCAGATGCATGCTCCACCGACTCGCTGGGTGGCTTCCAAACCAGCCAAGTTGACACAATCAAGCTTAACCATTACAGAGATTAAAATCCCTTCACAAGGGCTGCAGCCCATGATCCAAGGACCTATCACTGACCCCTACCTCCCTACACTGTCACATTAAACAGTTAAAGCTCCCAACATGTGAACATTTGGGGGGCATGTTCAGACTACAGCACAGATGCCACTGTTCCTCAGGGCATGGTGGGGTGGGGTCACTGATGGGTGCTGTGAGGGCTGGTTTGCTTTTGTGGTATAAGAGAGTGACAAAGGGCTTACTCCTCCATCTGCAGGGAGAGTCGTTGGGGGATGGGCATCGGGTGGTAGCCCTCGGAGGGCTGCTTCTCAAAATGGGCCTGTCCAGAGATCAGTGTGGGGCTACCAAGGCCCTGCACTGTCACCATGGCTCAGGAGAGTTCTGGAAAACCCATCTCCAGAAGGCCTTGTTTTCTTGGGCCTGTATAGAAGTCTAATCTTCTTTCCTCACTTTTCACAGCTGTAGAAAAATCCCCACCTAACAAACCTCCCATCCGCCGCACTCTGCCCCAGTGACCGCTCCCTGGAAAACTCCATCTGGAACAGACACCAAACCAGTGTAACTCATTTTGTCAAGGAGTAGATTCGCCAAAGGGGAAAGGAAGAAAGTCAGGAATGAGCTCTCGCCTTGGGGAAATGAGAGAGACCCTGAGCTGTCCTGTGCACTTGACTCTGCAGGCAGTTGTGAGCAGGCTTCTGCGGGTCAGAGCTATCTGCCAGGAGTAGCCACGCTGGCCTTTGGACTCAGATACCAAGGCTGTAGCCCAGACCCAAGATGCTGAACAGCCGATGCAGGGTTCTGGAAAGTGAGAAGAGAAAGATCACGGGAGCGGAACTGACACACCGCATAGTTAATTGTGTTAAACCTGAGAGAGGAAGAGGAGAAAGGAAAGCCGGGTTTGATGCATGGCAATTGGGACCCTGATTTAGGAAGCAAAGGTGTGTTCCATTTTGAATGGCGTTGCAGGGCTAAAGGAAACCTCACAGGCCATAAACCAGGGAAATGGAACTCATCACAAAGGTCATTGTATAAATATTTACTTGATAACCGTCTATAAGTCATAATTCAAGATATAATAGTTAAGCCACAAAATAATTTAAGTCATAAAAATTTAAGTAGCAGTTTCCAAGAGAGGAGCCATAGCAAAGAGAGGAGGAGATGGAGAGATTGGGAGAAAATATGGAATGCACACAGTGAGCACCATTTCCTCCCAAGACATTTCCTGTGCTTAAAACCTTACCAAGGGCAGAACTGAATTCTGTTGGTCTCAGGAAGGGATTGAGCAAGAGAGGTGAGTCAGGGCTTCCCGCTGTCACGATTCCAAGGCATGAGGAGTGTATAATGCCTTTCCACAAAAGACACTACTCAGTCACATTAGTAAAACACACACAGACTAACTGAGATAACTGAAATTTTTTTGCAGAAAACGAATATCCACACTTGAAGAAATTTTTGATGCTATCTCAATGTAACAAAATAATAATTTTGGGGGGCTGGCAATTTAGCTCAGTGGCATAAGTGCCTTCCTGGCAAGCAACGAGGTCATGAGTTCAATCCCCGGTACCAAAAAAAAAAAAAAAGATTTTTTTCTTTCTTTTAAAAAAAAAATTTATTTAAAGAGAGGGAAAAAATAAAGCAAAACAGAAAAAGGGGTAGAAACAATACAGAATTTCAAAAAAAAAATTAACAGTAAGAAATCACCAGTTGATACATTACACATTGTCTTCCTGGATGTAGTTGTTCAAGTTACAAAATCAAAGCTTACAAAGTGGACATTCAGTGAGGCTGCAAACAGCTCCATTCTCTGATCCAACAAAAACTTAGCAACATAATTATCATTCCCACACTCTTAAACATACATGCAGTTATATCTTTTAGAGCACCTGCTTTTCCTCCTTTTGCTTTTTAAGTCCATTATCTGTTTAGTTATATCATGTTTCAGGTTGCTCAGTACCTTGCTGATTGTTTTTGCTGTTGTTACTTACTTTTTAAAATTTTTTCTTCTTATTTATTATTTATTTATTTATTTATTTATTTATTTATTTATTTATTTTGAAGGTAGTAAAATACAGCAGAACAAGACAGGACATAGCCAACTGACGCAGTGCAGTGAAATTGGTACAGAATCTCACAGCAGGTTACTGGGATAACAGCAATAGGTATAATAATACATCTGGTTTTCTTCACAATAGTTGTTGCTTCAATCAGGCAGAGCAATATCGAAGGAAATACCGAAATTACAAGAACAGAATATTGAATAGAGCAATACCATTGATCCAAACAGAGCAGAACAGAGATAAAAATATTTGCCCTCAAAGAGATGACAGAAGAAAATCCCCCTTATTTGCTATATCGCATATAGTCAAACTCACAAGACTTGCTCAGATCTCCAGCTCTCACTAGCTAGCTGGGGGTGTGTGTGTGTATGTTTGATTCTTAGCCCGTGCCCTGGAAGGCTCACAGCTGCCCACCAGAGGGGTGAACTGGCTGCCCATTTTCCCAGCGCCCCAAAGTTCAACATAGCACGTTGCAGACCTCAGGAAACGCTGATACAGTTCTCGCCCTGGGGCGCGCACGGATTGCCAGGCCACAGCCACTTACCAGAGCGGCATGCTGGTGGCAGCCTGTTTTCCCAGTGCCCCAAGGTCCAACATGGCATATCCAAGAATGGTTTTTTTAAAGCATTTACTTCCATTCCTCTTTTCTTGAGGCTGACCTTGAAATCACAGCATTCTGGCACCCCAGAAATAAGAGATGAGAATGACACCCTTGTCCCCATTAGAGGCCAATTTCCAGTTATCAGTAGACTAGTTGTTTATTAATAATGTCACAACAGCTCTACACAGAAAAAAGATCTTGGGTCACTATGACACAGAAGCAGAAGGGGGGCATAAGGTAGAGCAGGAGGAAAGTTATAATTGCTCTTGAGTCTCCAAATTACATTTTCAGGGCCACACAAAGAAGAGGTGAGATGCTTGACATTTCATCAGGTCTTTAATGTTTTCAGAAATGTGAGTTGAAGGTAAGGACCAAAAGGCAGGAAAACAACTAGAAAAGCCCAACACAAGGTCTGGACTCTGGTTGCATCACATTTTCTCAGACAGTTGCTTACGCTCTCTTTTCTTGGTGATCTATTACATGAGGCCATGAAATAAGCCAGATTCCACTTGCTATGGTTAGAAATAAAGAAATGTTTTTCTTTGTTAAAGCTGAAAAAAATCTGAGAAGGTCTTGGGCTCAAATATTTGTATGAGACCATGATGTACTCAGGTGAAAGGAGAAAAATAGTTCAGTCCCTTTTAGCTTTTTCCTAGGGTTATATACCAACTGAAAAAAACTGTAGCTTCTCATAGGTGCATAAATTTTAGATAACTTCCCTGGAAGAAGTCCTTTGACTGCCTGCTTATTTACAATTTCTAGTTACCAGGAAAGGCAGAACTTCATCTATCCACAAATGACACATCACGTATAGTAGTGAACTATTATAAAACTTGCAACACAGGTAATTTCTCCGGCTGATTAGCCTGCTGTATCTTCATCTTGTTTTGTTTCAGGTGATAAAAGATCAAACCCAGTGTCTCCGCAAAGTCTAGGCGAGCGTTCTTCCACTGGGCTACACTCCTGGGCCATATTTTTTCTTTAATTTTAATTTTTTTTTATTTAAAGAGAAAAAAGCAAAACAGAAAAAGGGATAGAAACAATACAGAATTTCAGAAAAAAGTAAGCAATAAGAAATCACTAGTTGATAAATTACATGTTGTCTTCTTAGACATAGTTGTTCAAGTTACAAAATTAAAGCATACAAAGTAGGCATTCAAACAGTGAGACTGCAAAGAAGTTCAATGATTCAGTAATAACTTAGCAACATAGTTATCAATCCTACACTTAAACATATATGCAGCCATATCCTCTAGACCACTTTCTTTCCTTCTTTTTACTTTTTAAGTCCATTATCTGTTTAGTTATATCCTGTTTCAGGTTGCTCAGTACCTTACTGACTTGTTTTGTTGTTGTTATTTACTTTTAATCACCTTATATAATTCTGTTGCCTTGTTTTTGAGTTTCTCCTCATCCATGTTCCATGGATCAGCTTTGGTGGAGTTGGGAGATTTTTGGAGGTATTTTGTTACTTTGTTATCTACTTTTTTTTTTTGAAGGTAGCAAAATACAGCAGAACAAGACAGAACAAACCCATGCAACCCGCAGAACCTCAGAGCAGGTCACCAGGACACCAGCAATGGGCACAATAGTACAGCCCATTCTGTTCACATTAGCTGTCCTTTCATCAGGTAGAGGAAAATGGAAGGAAATATCAAACTTATAAAAACAGAATATTGAATAGAGCAGTACCATTGCAGGCTCCCAGCTGCTTACCAGGGTGGCAAGTAGGCCACCTGTTCTCCCAGTGCCCAAAGTTCCAACGTGGTGCAGAGCTCAGGAATCACTGATAGTTCTCACCCTGGTGTGCTGGCGGCTTGCTAGGCCCCCAGCTGCTTACCAGGATGGTGAGTAGGCTGCCTGTTCTCCCAGTGCCCAAAGTTCCAACATGATGCAGAGCTCGGGAATCACTGATAGTTCTTGCCCTGGTGCACCGGCAGCTTGCTATGCACCCAGCTGCTTACCAGGGTGGCAAGTAGGCTGCCTGTTCTCCCAGTGCCCAAAGTTCCAACATGATGCAGAGTTCAGGGATTGCTGATAGTTCTTGCCCTGGTGTGCTGGCGGCTTGCTAGGCCCCCAGCTGCTTACCAGGATGGTGAGTAGGCTGCCTGTTCTCCCAGTGCCCTAAGTTCCAACATGATGCAGAGCTCAGGAATCACTGATAGTTCTTGTCTTGGTGCGCTGGCAGCCTGCTAGGCCCCCAGCATATTTTTAATAATTAGCTAAATGGCTCTGCAATTTTTTCTTTTTTGGCTGGCAAACTTTATATATGTTTAGTTTCATTACAGTGCAAGACAAATTTTGCATTCCTTGCATAAAACATGATCTACACGGAAAGCTGAGCTCTTTGCACTAACAGTGTTTCATAGCTCAAAATCATGGTGAAATCTTGCTTTTGAAATAACAGATTTTTTTCTCTCATGATGAAAAAATTAAACCTGGGAAGCAGCCCTCACTGAATAACCTCAGTGGGAGAGAGCCTGGTGCTTACTATGTGCTGTAGGGCTGGTCTTTACCCTGGAACCATGTTGGAGACCTGGAAAAGTGGGCAGGCTGGGGGCCATGGTCCTGTACAGAGCATGTTTGTGGTAGGTCATACTTGTAAGGGTAACTTTTAAAAAATGGTTAGAGAAATTTGGCTTGAGTCTACCGGCAGACTTTTAACTTCAGTTTTAACTTCAGTTTTGCTATTTTGATTTTTTCTCCTGTTCTAGGGTTTTGTGTCTGAAAAGTTTACAGCCAGGAATGGTAAGGAGGATTCAGTAGTTTTTCCTTCCAGGACCTCACCCAAATCTGCCGGGCATTTGATGGCAGGTTCAATGTAAATGTGATGTGAGATGCTGCCTAGAATCTTTCTGGTCAGGAAATGTATCCATGCAGGGTTCTGTAAGAGATCTCCTGGGCATCTCTCTTCACTAGTGTCCATCACTTAAGAAGAGACATTGAACCGGCAGCTTGAGAAATGTGTTCCAAAATCAAATCTCTTTCTGCTGGGGATGACAGGTCCTGTTGGATATCAAATGCAGGTGTTAGTTTGAGAACAGAGGCAGCTGATTTACCTTTATCCTCTCTTTCTTTCTTGCTTGTTTTATTTTGCTTTCTTTCACTCTTCCTTTATTTTTTCTTTCTGCATCTTAATTGGCTTTGTTTTTATAGAATTTTCTAGACTTGAACCACCCTTCATAAAATAGAATGAGTATTCCCTGAGGTGATAGATATTCTGATTTCAAGTTGGGATCATGTTCATAATTTGTGAAAAATTTAAAAATGTGCTAAACTTGTGTATAGGAAATGGTAAACATTTCACTGCTATAAACTGTCATCTTAGTGTCACGACACTGTTAGAATCTAAAAGTTTTCTGTACGGAGGGGTGGGGAGAGAGAGGAGGGGAAAGGGACTGTAAAAGGAATTGAGGTGTGTCATGTGTGTATACTAACTTCTCATGAAAGCATGTACTAATACAAAGAAAAATTTAAAAAAGGCTTTTGGTGTTTTGCTATGAAATCAAAGCAATATGGGGGTGAGTATGTGGATGTTGACTATGAAATTAACCTGGATATGGGTTTGCTAGATAGGATGGAGATTATGTCTTACATGGATTATATTTGTTATAGATCATGTGAATATATATTACATGTATATTCAGATAAGCAACTTATTTGCAGATCTAACCCTCAGATGTATCAGAAGCAGAGTCCTGGTAGGAGGAATGCATACTTTTCTTCAGAAGCCACTGTCCAGAATAGGAACCCTGAGTCTATTTGTTCCCAAGGGCTTTCAAGGCAGCGCGGTTGCCGCTGGGCAGGCGCCTGGGCCAGAGCGGCTGCTGGTGGAGGGATCTATCTCTCCACCCACACACTGAGTGGGTTTCAGTGGCTTCAGATGTGTAGTCTAATGACACTTGAATCTGGTTGGTATAAGTCAATTTTGTATGAATAAGGGGCTGTGATTTTGTTCAAAAGAGTACTGATGCAATTTCAAAGCTTGCAGGAATTGAATATCTAAAAAAGAAGAGCTACCCTTGTCTTGCTCTCAGCAATGTTTTTCTCCTTGATCTCTATCATAATACACTATACCATTTTATTTCATTTCACTTCTGCTCTTTAAAAATGCTTTGTTTACCTAAATATGTTAGCTTTCTCTAGTAGACTGTAAGGAGAACAAAGACATGCCGTATCTTTTTTATTGACAGCATTCCCTTATGTCTACAGTAACGAATAGCACTAGATGGTATGATATTGTACTGAACAAATACACTGCTTTGCTTTGGACATGTGCTGTACAGTTCAGTGCCTTGTTCTTTGCCTGCTTTTGGTGGCAGTGTTCCCCAGTGCCTTGAGGATTCTTTCGTGGTTCCAAATGAGCCTCTTCGCACCTTGCAGTGGGTGTGTGGGACTAGACCTCTGCTGCCATTTCAGCGACCTCTTAGGTCTCAGGACACCGTGGGTGGACCCTCTTACCTTCTCTAGAATGAGGATGCCCTGGCCCCATTCTAGAGGAGAAACCAGGGGGGCACTGGTGGTCACAGGAAATAGACAGTGACTATTGTCATCCCAAGAAGGACTGACATGAGGGCAGCAGAGTGTGATGTGTTTGTTTTCCTGCCTTGTTTAATTAGCACTGTTTAAATGACTACATGCTGTGATAAGATATCCTAAATATCCAAGAAAATGCTGCTCTTTTTTTGGCTTGTTTTTCTGAGACAGAGTTTCACTGTGCAGTTCAGGCTGGCCTTGAACTCACTTTGAAGCCCAGACTGGTCTTGAACTTGCAGCGATCCTCCTGCCTCAACCTCTTGAGTGCTGGGTTTAGAGTGTGCACCACCACATCTGGCAACGGCCATTTTTAATGAATGAATTTTTGTATCATTTGTTTTACATGAGAAATGAAGAGCATTAGGTGAGGATGAGGGATCTTCTGAGTTAACTATAATCCTTGGTTCTTGGTCAGGCCTATCACTAGCCATTAGTCTTTTGCATGTATACACATATATATTTAATTGCCTACTTATTAATTAAAATTACATAATAAATGAATTTGCTATTCAACAAGTTGGTCAGAACATGACAGTAATTGAGCCTGAACCCCTTCTACCCTTTCCACTGGTCTTCACACCCCACCAGGGTCATTACTACCTTGATTCTTACCATAATTACTTTGTTGCCATTTGTTCTTTTATATATTTTTAATATGTATATTATTTAGCTTTAGAAGTTTTGACTTTATACAAAGGTACTGACATTGCACATATAATCTTTTGGGACTTAGGTTTCTTTCTCAGTGTTATAGTTCTATAATCCATTTATGGCTTTCCAAGTAACTGTACTTCATTAATTTTAACTGCTGTGAAGTAGTCTATTGTAGAAATATACCACTAATTTGCTCTCTACCCGCTGGGCATTTGAGTTATTTCTAGTACTTTCTTATGACTAGTGGTTCTGTGAACTACTATTTCTTAGTGTACATGTGTAAGAGTTTCTCTAGCTTTTATATCAGGGAGTGAAATTGCCTATTCCTGGAACCTACCAATGTTTAATTCTCTATTTTAGGTAAGATGTCAAATTTTTAATACCAGTAATTTGCTAAACCTCAGGATTTCTAAGCATTTAATTTATGGATTAATGCCCAAATCATAGAATAATAGATTGATAAAACAGGAAATAAATTTAACATGACCTAATGATGTACATGCTCAGTGTACAGGGGAGAACATTAATGCAATAGCCATGAAATGCCTTGTTCTGAGTTCTGGAAACAGTGGGTAGATACATCCCCTTATGACATCTGCTTCTCAATAATACAGTGCATTGTGAATGCCAGTCAAGCTTCCATTTTAAGATAAGGACATTAGGACATACATGTATAATCCCAGCACTCAGGAGGCTGAGGCAGGAGGATTATCAAGAATTCGAGACCAGCCTGGGCTACAAAGTGAGCTCAAGGCCAGCTGAACTGCATAGCAAGACTCTGTCTCAAAAAACTGCAAATAAATAGATAAATAAATTTTAAAAAATAAAAAGATAAACAACAAAGGATTTATTCCAATTTTAAATTAAGCTTGAATATATTTGATGAATAGTTTCCCATTAGCTCACATTGTGTTGTGGGGTTAATCTTGCTAATTGCCGAACAATAAACACACCAGGATGTCCCCAAAGCTGATCACTGAGCTTTCCTACCTCCCATTAGAGATTTTTCCCAGACTTGGCTGCATTTATAAATAAGCAAGTAACCTTGAAGCAGCCCATCAATGGCAAGTATAAGCCTACAGGTAAGAGTTACGGAAATGCTTTTACATTCTTCCTTTAAAAGGGATAGAGGTGGCTGGATCAACCCTTCCTTTTCTTTTATGCCTTGAATGTAGATGTGATGTCTGGAGCTGTGGCAACCAACTCCTGAGTGCAAGGAAGTTGGAGAATCACAGGAATACAGGGCCTGATATTCATGGGCCGCAGAACTGAAATCAGCAGCTACGAGCTTCCAGACTTCTTTAGTCAGTAATACAAAGCGCTCTCCGTCATGTTACCGCAGTCGGAGTTTCTGTGACTTTCAGCTTAATGCATTTTTGGCTGCTATTACAAACATTATCAAATTAGATTAAAAATATTTCTCATTTTTCCAATGACCAAAATTACAAATCTTATTACTAAATGAGAAATGTGGGTTTTTTTCAGTAAAAAAATTTTATGCTTTCCTACTTTGTCATCTATTTTTATGATTATGATCTTTCAACCCCAAGTTCCATTTCAGAGGATGGACCTATGATTACAGTAGAAGACCGTCTCCGCTCAGCACGGCCATCTTTACAATTCGGGGCGCTGGATGGAGTAAAAAGAAAGCTAAACTGACCCACAGGTATTTTTGCTTCTTTGTGACTCTCTCATTCCTGTGTCGAGTTCAGAGTGGTGCTATTCTCACAAATGAATTCAGCTACCATTGATAATTAGAAATTATTAAATGTAAGCTTGGTGAGGAGATTGAGAAGAGTTAGATTTAATTTTCACTTTTTAAAAAAATCTTTATTAGATAAGGTCTTGCTATGCAGCTCAGGCTGGCCTTGAGCTCCCTTTGTAGGCTGGCTGGTCTCGAACTCAAGACGATCCTTCCTGCCTCAGCCTCCTGAGTGCTGGGATTACAGGCATGAGCCACCACACCCGGCTCCTTAATTTCCACTCTTTTTTTTTGATACCCAGGATCCAACTTGCAACCTCGTGCTTGCCAGGCAGGCACTTATGCCACTGAGCTAAATCCCCAGCCCATTAATTTCCACTCTTAAGGTGCTCACAACCTGGTTGGCATGAGAGATGGATGAACAATGAGGGGAGACAGACAGACGTGCACTGCCCAGGGCAGCGGGCAGCTAAAGCATGAGTGAGTCTGACCCGGAGTGGAGAGCAGAGAGGGACGAACAGCCTCGGGCACAGGTGAGGCGCGGCTCACAGAGGAGCCGGAGGGGAGCCTCTCTGCCTGGCTCCTGCTCCTGCTGCCCGACTTCTTCACGCCTTCGGGGCAGAGCTCGTTTGTCCTTTCACAGAGGTTTCCTGGCAAAAGTCTGTGACTGTCACCGGACCCCGGGCTTTCTGGGTTGTGAATCTCCGGCTCTCCCTGCACAGCATCAAGATAGAGATTTTCTGTTGTGTTTTGCTCTAAATGAAGACTTAGGAAAAGTAAATTTGCTACTGAAAAACCATTAGGCCATCGTCAACGATGCTGGGTACCAAATTCCGTAAATTCTAGCTTTCTTTGAAAATGAGAGGCCAAGCCAACAAAAACAAAAGCCAAACCACACCAGGACACTTCTGAAGGCAAAGACCTGTAATGCTTCCTAAACCCAAGTCTTCACAAAGCCATAGGATTCTCTATGGGTTTTGTAAACTTCTAGAAAAAATAGGTAAAGAACAGAAGCATCTTGAGAAGTGGCCTGAAAAGAAGCCATTCTGCATGAGTTAATCATTTCAGCAGCTTTGGCGGGGCACACAGGAAGCAGATGAATGAACCCTTCCTGTATCCCCGAGTAATTTTCTTTTTCTACACATTTTGGAATCAATATTCAGTACTATCTGACCACTTCGCTACAACTTGTCCTTAGGAATTTGAGGCCACTTAAAAGAGTGACTCATCCACTTACCGCAGTCGGCATTCCAGGAAATTGTTCTTGTTTAGTGCCAATTTCCAATGATGGAAAAGCACAAAAGAATGCAAGAAAAAATAATTATTTTTACTATCAGATTCTAAATGTTAAAGGTGCACCCTGTCTGGAAAGGCTGCCCTCATCATTTACAAATTTAATGTACTGAGGAAGATGCAAACTAGCTGTGTAGCTGCTCTTGGATTTCCTTAAAATGAATCGGAAGTCCCTTTTAATGTCTTTGAGAATTGCTTCAAGTGGCAAAAATCAGAAAATCTACCCATGGGGCACATTCAGCTAATTGCAATTTACTTCTCAACTAGTCACACTTCAACCCTCGGCTGCAACTGCATAAAACTGAAACAACTCTAGGTGACAAGTGCCAATCAAACCAGATATGTGGCATCCTGCAATTTTAAAGGACCCATTGGTTTCCTGAATATTTTTTTAACCATTCAGATTGATGCTGTGATGAACTTGTTAAAATTATTTTCTCTGTAAATCAGACCCACCCTAAGCTCCTTTCCAGTTGGGGAGCAAGTAGAGAAATACAGACAGACTGTATTTTGAGAACCGGGTACCCAGGCCCGTACACTATGTAGAGCAGATACGTGACAATAAATAAAGCTAAATGTTGGAAATTGAACTGGACCGTCTTACCGGTTAAGTGACCCAAGGAAGATTGATTAATTTAATAAAAGAAAGGGATGGGGAGGTAAGATCAAATGATGTTTTCCTTAGGATTCCACGAGATCATATGTATACAAATCATGTTTTATATACTGTAGGCACTGGACATATGTTACAATTTCTAGAGAGTCTAGTTGGAAAATGAAACCATAAAGATAGACATGAAACTAAGCATTCCCATGTGTTCACCTCAGTACAAAATATTTCATTCAAATGGTTTGAGGATGGCTTTCTTTTCAAGTAGGCTCAAGAACTGGTATGCCATTTCCTTTAAACAATTATTAAGCTGTTGATACAATTTAAATTATTGATTTTTTTTTGGTACTGGGGATCGAACTCATGACCTCATGCTTGCCAGGCAGGCACTGATGCCACTGAGCTAAATCCCAGGCACTGTTGATACAATTTAAAAGGACTTTAAAAATAACCACATATTAACATTCCCAAGGATCTTTCTTGACTGCACTGATAATCAAGGAATATAAAATGCTCATTCTAGCAGAGTGTGTAGTGGTTAGGATGTTATTCCAAATAAAATATTTAAATAAGTAATTGCTTGCATTTTAAGTAGAGACTGGTAAATTTATGAGAAATGTTTCATCAAGGCTTCCTATTTTAGTACAGCAGTACAAAAGTTTTACTGACAGTCAAAACTTCTGGTCTTAGGTAATCATATTGAGAAGAACAGAACCTTTGAGTAGACTTTATACTTCCACTTAAAAAACAAACACAACAAACAAAACCACTCAGAGTGCATCCCACGTCCTTAGTGGCTATGAAACAAGGAAAACCAACGCGTTACCTTGAAACTTGTTTGCAGCTCCACCGAGGCAGCCTTTGCATTGTTCTGTTTCAGCCTCTTGTTTTCAGTGGGTGTGCTCAGGACCTACAGCGTGAACAAAAATCAGCAAATCTGCTGCACTTCCGAAGTCTGAATCTTCATTTCCCTCTGACTGTAATCTCCCTGATTTTCGGCGTCCTTTTTCTTCACTCCACTTATAACCGTTTCCCTCTCCAATGAAACCTCCTGTTTTTGTCATTTCTCCTCAGTCATTGCTGTTTTTCTAACCTGCTTAAATCCTTGATTGTCTCATAGTCGTATTATTCATCAGCTCCTTCTTAATGAAACTTGAACACTGATTCGTTGCCATGAGGATCATTCTTTCAACAGCTGTGCAGTGCTCTTCCTGATACTTACCAGCTGCTCTGTATGCAAGTGCCAGCCTCAGCGCTCTCTCTATAAGATCATCTTTCGTCCTTGCCAAGCATAAGGGAGATTTTTGGCCATTTCACAGAGGTTCCCAAGTCAAAGACACCTTTAGTTGTAGCTCTCTCATTTCTTCATTATTTTTAAAAATAAAAGAAAACTCTGCAAATCTAATGACAAGGTGTCATTAATCCTGATTTCAGCCCCGCTAAATGTGAGAGAAAAAAAGACCAGCTACACATCAGTGAAATAAGATGAGTGACACATGGTAGCAAACCAGAGAACAGGGCCAGGCACAGCAGTTTGTAATTACAGGACGCTGCCTCTGGAAGCCGCTCAAGGGCACGGGATGGGGGGCCACAGATGCATGCTCTCAACACTGCCTGAGATTTTAATTCTCTTCTTTCATTTCTCTTTTCTCTCTCTCCTCTGCTCTTTCCTCTTTCCTTCGATGGTCATTCTGATGCTTTCTCTACTCTTTCTTTTTGTCCACAAAAGTTTTTATGGTTTTATTCATAAAATGATTTGTAGTTGATAGCTACTTCTTGAAAACCTGTCTAAACGTTCTTTAAGAGAAAAGTGGTAAAGTTATTCACTCAAGAAAATTTTATGCAGTCATTAAAGTGTGATAATGACCACTTTCACTGTGGGTATTTGGTGCATGTACAGGACACACCTGAAATCTTTTATAAAACCCCTTTTTGTTACCTCTTTCCCTTTCTCATTTGCTAAAAATCTATCTTCCTGATTCTTTTTACTGTTTTTTTTTAAATTTACCTTTTTTTTTTTGGTGCCTCGAGCATGGAACTCACAACCTCACGTTTACAGAGTTGGGCCTTAGCCAACTGAGCTAAAGCAGGGAGCACTTTCCTGATTCTTTTTATCTACCTTTTATTTTGCTCTTTATTTATATGTTGTTTCTCATATGAGAGCAACTTTTTGGTATTCAAGCACGTGTGTCTGATTTATTTTGCTTAAAATTGTTTCCAAGGTTTTTCTCACAAATGTATTTTCTTACAAATGATCCAGATATGTACTTCTTTGTGGCACAATAGCATTCCATTATATATAAATATCACATTTTCTTTATCTGTTCTTCTATAGGTGGACATATAGGGTGTTTCCAAGATTTAGATATTAGGAAGTGTATTGCTGTGAACTTTGATATGCACATGTTACTGTAATACGATGTCTTTAATTCTTTTGAGAAAATTTCTAGTAGGGAATACTTGAGTCAAAGTTTCTGGTTTTAGATTTTTGAGGAATCTACATACTGATTTCCATAATGGTCATACTGATTTTCACAATGGTCCCACCAACAATGTAGAAGGGTTCCTTGCCAGCATTTGCTATTATTTGATTTCTCGATGATAGCCATTCTTTCTTCAGTAAGATGAAGTCTTGGTGTTGTTTTAATTTGTATTTCTCTGATGGACTCTCATGTTGAGCATTTTTCCCTATACTTATAGGGCATTTGCACTTATTTGAGACATGTCTATCCATTTCAGTTGTCCATTTTTATTGGGTCTCTTATTTTGAGGGGTCTAATTTTTTGAGCTCTTTATGTGTTCCAGGTATTAGTCTTTATGTGTTCCAGGTATTAGTCTTCTGTTCAAGATGTAGCTGGTGAAGTTTTTTCCCATTCTGCAAGTTGTCTCTTTTTAGTTTATTGATTGTTTTCTTTGCCATTGTTTTGTTGGCTTTTGATGTTATTTATTGTACAGTTGGAGTTCTTTTCAGAAAGTCCTCGTCTGCACCTATGACTTCAAGAGTTTTACTCATTTTATACAGAATAAGTATTTCTGTTTTAACATTTATATCTTTGATGGCTTATCTTCTTTGCTTTTGTCAAATAATCATTCTATTTTTTATTTTAAAGTGAGAAAAACAAAAAAGCAAAAAGCAAACAAAGAAACCCCACAATGCTAAAAGCAAAATGACAATAAACAAAAAACAATATAGGATTTCAAGCCAAGATGATAAGAATTTAACAATGGTTCTTATACTGCATTTGTTATCTTCAAAATAGTTGCTCAGATTACCAGAGCCAGGCATGCAAAACTGATCAAACAGTATGATTTCCCTTTGAGCAGTTTCTTTCCCTTTCACTATATCTATTATAACTTTTGATTCTTACTTACTTTCAGTTTCTCACACCAATGAGACAATACAATGTTCACACATGTGAATCTGATTTGCTTCACTGATGAGTATGGTCTCTAGTTGCATCCATTTACCCATAAAAGCCTTGAGTTGAATAATCATTCCCACCTCTCCCAGACCCTGCTGGCCTCCCCACCATTCCATGAGCAGATCTATGTTTACAGGTCAGCTTCCTTCTGCCCTCAGTTCTGCAAGGTGCTCTGTAAGATGCCAATTCCTCCTCATTCTCTTACCCTCACCACGCTGCTTCCTCTAAGGTTACTGCTCATCCCTCATTCATCATCTTGAACCTCTCCCTCCACCTTGGCTGCTTCTCTGCAGGCTATAAACATGACCGACATCCAGCCCTCTCCTGTTCCAATCTGTCCCCCTTATCTTATCAAAATGGTGTCAAAATGCTCCATAAGTTTCCTTACTGTTCATTTCTGCTTCAACCACTACTTCTCCTCCCCAATGTTCAGTGGAGATTCGTTTTAAGAAGCTCTTCTATTTGTGTAAATTCAGTGGAAAATTCTTCATGTTTTTGGACATCCTTGAGTCTGTGTCATGTGATTGATTGCTTTCTTCCCTTCCTGTGGACAGTTGCATCTCATTGGCTTCAAAGTTACCCCCAATTTCTTGGTTTTTCTTTCTGTTCTTAATCACGAATGTGCTGGCTTTGTTCAAGCTCTGCTCCACTCACCCTCATTCCGTAGTTTCAGGAGTTGTAAACGACACCCTACATCCTAACAAACCCAAACCCAAATCTCTCTCCTGACTGAGTGTCTCAAATGTTTTGTCTCTGGTTCCCCCTCCTTGCCTACACAGTGCCTGCATTTTGGTGCACCTCTTCTCTCCCT
Organism: Hydrochoerus hydrochaeris; assembly: GCA_004027455.1. Lineage (NCBI taxonomy): Eukaryota > Metazoa > Chordata > Mammalia > Rodentia > Hydrochaeridae > Hydrochoerus > Hydrochoerus hydrochaeris. The sequence continues at coordinate 21,993 of PVLA01011845.1, read as the reverse complement.
TCATAAGTACAAAAGCATACTTTTGCTTTTCCTTTCCAGAATGGTTACACAGACAGCTTTGCCTTTCGGCTGGTGATAATTCCAAACCTTAGTTACTTAGCTTCCCAAACTTGATATCATTTTCAATATCCCTTCTTCTCTTGCATCACATAATTCTGTCCTTTGTGCCATCAAAGTATGTTCTTCTGATCAGTTTCACAGGATCCCTCGGGTCTTCCTCATTGGTCTGCATCCCTAAGGCGACACACTATGCTCAAAGGCCCCGTGCTTCTGACACCCTTCTCCAAAAGACTATGAGTTGCTTGGAGTTGAGGAGAGAAGTCCAAGATCTCATCTTTATCTTTCCCCTTATTCTGGGGGATAAATGGAAGCAGGCATCCATCAGCCTGGTCAAAAATGGAGAAACTGAGGTGCACTACATCCCAGTTTAGAGCCTGGAGCCTTCAAACTGCCCTTTCCGAGCCCCTTGGTGTCAGTTGCAGAGGGACCTGGCTTTCTGTCATGTCAGCAAACCTCACTGTAAAGTCCCTACCCCTCTGAAGGTGACCATGGAGGGTATTAGGCTGGCACAAAGACCTTCGTGTAACAGAGGCTACATTTCCTTCAGGATGCTGGGGGCAGGAGGTTGAGCTGAAGGAAAAACCCTGGAGCACTTGGGGAGGGAGGACCTTTACCTGAGGCCCCTTGGTCGAGTGTGTTTGAGTTAAAATGGGAGCTAATGTCTTGGAGCAGTGACCGGATCTGGGACTAAGGCGTTAACAATCTGAGGGGAGAATCAAGAGGGCACCAGGCCCTTCCTCGCCCTTGGAAAGTGGGGGCCCGCTACAAGGGGAGGAGCAAAAACGATGCTAGGCTGGGTCCCCTGAGTCTACTGGCCCTGGTGGGGGAGCTTCAGCCAGGCTGGGGAAATTCACCAGGGGAATAACCCCGGAGTCACCACAGACCTTCGGAGCCCTTGCTGGCAGCCAGGAGGGCGCCCACGCCCCTTTTCCGAACCCATGATCTCGGGGACTTTCCTCCTGTCCCTCTGACGCCCAGTAGAGGCACCCAGAGACGGGGCTCTGGGGCACTGCGCTGGAGAGCGGGACCCCAACTTCCCAGTCCCGCCCGCAGCATCAGGCGGCAGAGGTGGGTTGTGGTCACCAATGCGCCCGAGGCCCAGGCTTTGGTGCGGGAGGACGGTGGGCGTGGGTCGGAGTCAGGCAGGGTGTGGGTGGCCAAGCCTGCTGCTTCCTGAAAAGAACCCTCCGGGGAGGAAGCGATGGGCTTGGAGGCCAGAGGTGGCGGCAGCTTCCAGCGCTTTGACGTAAACTCGAAGAGGCGCGGTGGCATTCAGGACTCGGACGCTGGGGACAGTCGCTCGCCGAGGGAGCAGGCGGAGCGCGTCCTCTTCCCGCTCTCGAGGGAACAGGAGAGAGCAAGGCCGGTGAGTGCGAGGGGCGGCTGCGGGCAGCCCTGGGGTGAGGCGAGGCGCTGGACAGCGGATCGGCAGCTCCGCCGGGAGGGTGAGGCCGGGGGAGAGTGCGGGGCCAGGGCGCGCCGGACAGAGCGAGGCTCGTAACGGGAGGGTGCGGAGGAGCCCGGCGAGGAAGAACTCGGAGAAGCACCCCTCTAGCTTCGGAGAAACCCTTCCTAAAGGAACCTCCAGGATAAACGTGAGCGCTGTGGCCGGAGCCCAGCGGGCGCCCCGGACAGCGCCAACTTCAGCACCGCGGACAGCGCCCTCCCTCTGCGATCCGGGCGCAGCCCGCAGGTTCACATCCCCTGCGAGCGCAGCAAGGCGGCCTGTGGCGAGCTCCCCTTGGAGGTGCTCGTCCCGAAAAGGGTACCCTAAGAGGTAGAACTGAGATGTGCACGACACACAGTAGAGCGCGGAACACTTCGGGCGTGACTGGACCTCAAACGCCCTTTCAGATCAGGAAGCCGCACGTTCAGAGTCTCTCAAATGTTGGTCTGACGCTGCCTCAGTGTGCCCCGCTGCTGTGCAAGAGGACCCAGTCACGGTACTGCCGTGGAATCCTCTGGAATCCTCTGACACAGAAGCATTCCCGGGGAAGGCTCTTGCCTCGAGAGTGCTGAAGCTCGGGAAACATCAACTGGAACCCAGCGCTGGATGCCTCTCCTGTTTCTTCCTTAGGATGAAATTTTTGAGTGTGACACACATTTCGCAGAGTCTGAAAGGAGTCAGTGAACGCCCCCCCCCAACCCCCCGACGCGTAACTTGGCTCCAGGGCAGAATTTCCGCATTGCACTTGTCATAAGTGGTAACATAAGAATCTTTTCAAGGCGATAGGTGCATTCTGTGAGTTTACTGCGGTGGACATCGAGAGCTAGGGAGGCCGGATGAGAGCGAGATGACCTTCTTTGAAATCCTGGAGGTTCACAGCAAGAAGAGAAAAATTAGAAAGTGTTATTTTTATTACATTTATGTCAGAATAGAGGAACATTTTAGGTGCTTGTAAATATATATTCTTTTGTTCCAAAATATATTTATCCATACTTTTAGAACCATACTTTTAGAATATGTAAAAGCATTTATCTGTTATTTTAGAAACTTTTAGAATATCTAAAATATCTATACTTTTTAGAACCTTTTAGAATATCTAAAAATATTTATCCATACTTTTAGAACCTTTTAGAACCTAAATCTTGTATTTATTTGTATTATAATATTTTATAATATTTATGTCTTTTTAAAAAAATAATTAAGAGCCTCTGTAAATAAGAAAGCATACAGGATTAAAATATATTCAACTTTTGAATTGTATAAGAATCTTGCTAAGGCTGGCTATGTTTAAGATTCTTTTAAAAACTATTCTTTTGTATTAGAAGAAAAAAGGTTTCAGTTATTAGCCTTGCAAATGAACAAACTGCAGAATAGTTCTTAATCTAAATGTTTTGGTTTTACACCACATGGCCTGATACTGAATCATTTTAAATAAAATTAGGCTCCTGGTATGGGAAGGATAAGGTTTTTTCTGTTTAGTGACCCTGGTGTTTTCTATGCCTGGGCTAAGTTTCTTCAGGGATCCTTATTTTCTCTCTTGAGTGGAACATAGTAAAGCACTGATGCATTTCCACCCTGCAATGTTTCAGGGCCATGGATGATCCTGGGAACAGAAGAAGGATCCGTTGCCCCTGGAGCCTCACCTGCTCCCTGCTCATTCTGGGGATGTGCTGTGTGTCTCCTTTCTTCTGTCACAGCCAGGCAGACCTGTTGGCTCTTGACCAAGCCGATCCTCAGTGCTGGGAATCCTCCTCAGTACTCCTGCTGGAAATGCAAAAGCCTCGCATTTCCAACACTGTTTCAGGCTTTTGGGATTTTATGATTTACCTAAAGTCATCTGAGAACTTGAAGCATGGGGCCCTGTTTTGGGATCTGGCTCAGCTCTTCTGGGACATCTACGTGGACTGTGTCCTTTCCAGGAACCATGGCTTGGGAAGAAGGCAACTGGCAGGAGAGGGAGACAGCTCGGCAGCTCGACCACAGCACGGAGAGGGTAAACAAGGTGGTGCTTCCAAGTTCCCATACCATGTACGAACATTCTGGGTGTGAGGCAAAGAGGCATGGCTTTGGGGAAACCTAGTATCTCATAGATTCCCCTCAAGGATCAACACACAAGTGATGGTAAAGATAGACAATACATCATAGTGTCTGTTGAAATCATTTACATTTTATATTAGTATTTATATCAGTTAGTGTTCTCACCCTCATTCTTCATGTGAATAGCAGCAAGGAAAAGCCAGGAATAAAAGGGAAAGCATGATTCTCCCATGCAGTGTGAAAGTGGAAATGCATTCTCTTGGTCAACACACTTTTTTACTATGAGCTTGAACACTGGCAGTCATAACTTGGTGTTTAGCTGCTGCGGAATTAGGAGGACTTGAATATAAGGCTGGAGAATATTTGTGGCACACAGAAGTGTCTTTAAGTTGAGAAAGCATTGCTTTTGTACAAGTGGAGGGTCTGTGAAAGGTACTCAATTGATGAAGTAAAGTGAAAAAATCTGGCATCTTTTCCACTGTTTGTTCCTTTTTGAAGTAATTCATTTTGGGTAACTAAATTTTAGTTAAGTTTGGACTTCATAAACATTTACAGATTCTCATTGAAGTGAGCATATAATCAAATATAATGTTCTTCAGGGCTATAAGAGAAATTGTGCATAAAATTAGACTGAGGGCCTGCAAACCCTTGTAGGTAAGCGGATTCCCTAGCCTTATTCATATTGCTTTTTTAAAAAATCTTTTTTGGTATAATTTCAACCAATGAGCTTCCCAGGCTTGTAAAGAGCACTGTTTAGGTGGCAGTAACTCTTCAGAATTATTTACATACCACTGGAAAATCTGGCCATAACTAATTTTATGACTAGTGGCTCTACTGGGTTCTATATATTCCAGTAATTATTAAAATAGCAATTAACACCAGTAGTTCTAGCAGTATCCTTTCTTCATATTGTGTAGCACCTATCTACAAAGGATGATGGAAAAATACAGTGACTTTAATTTTTTAAAAAGTTACTACAAGATGCATTGCCATGAATTCCTCTCAAAAATGCTTCTCCTTCCTTTGGACAGACTTAGGCAATCATTCTTGCCCTTTCCTGAAGCAGTGCTGGAAGTTTTCTTTCATGAATGTTTTTGTGAGGTGTGATGAAAAATGCAGTGAAAGATAAACATTGAATTGAAGCAGGACCTCAGGCAACTGTGACAGCTCAATTACAGAGAATACATGAAAATATTGTGTTCAGCTGAACACTATAGAGTGACACGTATGACACTGCTCCAAGTCAGCTTCTGCTTTGGAAGCCACTTCCTTCTGCTCACTACAGAGCTATTTTCTCAGCCAGTCCCAGACTTTAGTGAGATTTTGTTCTGTGAGAACCTAAGCAGTAGAAGTGACGTTTTCACTTCCTTGAAGTTATTTTAATGCTTAGCTCAGACAATTGTTTGCATCAGGAAATAAGACTTCTCATTTGGTTGGTATTATCACAAACTGTTTCTTGGGTCAAAGAGATGGATGTCTAAAGATTAACCAGTTACAGAACATTGAGATTCCCTTTCAAGAGGCTCAATCAAATCTCTAGTGGCTCTGACGGGCTCTAGATGTACCAGCATGGTGCATTGATAATTTTTTTCTTTTGTCTCTGAGGATAATATGCTGCCAGATAAGGATGACCGTGAGGGTGAAGAGGTATTTGTCCCTACAGTTCCTGGGGGAAATTGTATCATCAGGACAGGAAAGGAAAAAAACTAAAGTATCCACATAATATAAAAAAGTTCTTGTTACTTTGTGATCTTTAAGTCAAATATTTTCAATTTACTTACAAAATCATGCTTTGCTAAAACACATAATCATGTAGTTCTATATGTGACTATAGTGGGTTTGAATACACTTCTGCAAATATGAGAATAAGAGTGCTCGCTTCGGCAGCACATATACTAAAATTGGAACGAGAATAAGAGATAGTTATGTAACCTTGGGCAAATTAATTTGTATATTTAGCTTTCAGTTTCTTCATCTGGAAGAAAAGAATATGAGAGAAATTAGGTAACCTACAGTCTCTTCATATTCTCTCTTCTAATGTGCAGTGTTTCTGTGAAAAGGGAAATGTATGGAAGATACTTAACTCTACCAAGAATCAAAAGAGCTGCAAGCTAAGAGCTGAGTGATAACTTGGACATCATGGTTGTTTTTACAATGAAAAGCAGCAAAGAAGTCAGCCTTGAAATGAAAACTCCAAAAATTCTAAGGGCTGGAGGTGATACTATGAAAAACAAACACACTCTAAAGATTATCATTATTTAGTCTAGAAACACATTCGCTCATAGCCTTCTAACTGCATATTAAAGTATCTGGAGGAAGGTATAAGACAAAGTTCTCACACTTAATCCCTAAATTCTGGAGAGAGGGAAGAGACAGAGAGAGACAGTGTGTGTGTGTATATCTGTGTGTGTGACAGAGAGAGAGACAGAGAGAGAGAGAGAGAGAGAGAGAGAGAGAGAGAGAGAGAGAGAGAGAGAGAGAGAGAAAATATGAGAGTCCAGACCCTAAGAGTGTAGGTTAATTTACAGGGTGGTATTGGCTTCAGTGCAAATGAAGTAGTTTTAAAGTACAACCTGTCTATGTGGAAAATGATGATGGCTTCTCCATTTTCACACAAAGGAGGACAGAAAAATCAGCCTTACCAGGCTTGGAAGTTTGTATGTTCTGGAAAAACTGAGTCTTTTCTGTGTGATGAGAAAATTATAATCTAGATTTATAATCTGATGATGTTTGTAGTTGGTATCTGACTAACTGGCAAATGTTCCAGTGCTTATTTTTTAATAAGTTGACTCCCGAATGCTTGATTTTCAGCTTTATTTATTTTAGTATATTTCCTAAGTGGTGTAATCAGCAATTACCAGTCTAGAGATTTGTTCTAAGGGGACATTTGGAGATTCAGACTGTAATAGAAAACCTAGAAATAAGCTAAGTGCCTCACAGTAGGTAATGTTTAAATAAATCCTGGTATGATGTATGCATAAAAAGTTAAGATTACCTCTGGAACATTATACTATGGGTGTTTTGAAATGTTTCCTTTGTATTTCTACATTAAAAATAATATAACAACCATTTAAGCTTTTAAAGCAAGAAATATCTTAATGCATACTGACAAAAATATTTATTGTAATTTATGTAATTTAGCTTATATAACTAGACTGCATAGGACACAAAACTTTTTGTGAATGTGAATTTGCATATATAACCCTACAATACCTTTATAGAGTTTTGATAGTAGAGTAGGCATAATCAGCAATTTTTCTTCTAAAAAGTTTACTGATTAATCTGAAAATTACTATTAATCTAAAAATAGTTTAACAACCTTATGAAGTTCCTTTTCTCTACTTGCAGGTACATATTCTCAGCTGCTAAGAAGCTTGTTCCTAAAGAAGAAGGAGTTAATCGAAGGTTTGATAGGCACGCGTGTACGCAGGAGTGGGTCTAGGTTTGTTGGAAAAGTGAACCTGGAAGTAAAAAGAAAATAAATCTAACCTCTGAACTAACTCATGCCTTGGAATTAAATATATGCATATAATGTTATAGACACATAAATATTTTTTTCTTAACTACTGATATTGATTTATTTATTTTAAAGTGTGGAAATGTCCACAGATAAATATTCAATCAAGTTCTCAAAGAATGCTTATTTAAAGCTTTTCATTCTTTTAGACATGTTCCTTCCAAAGGTGACCATTGCTAGACCATCCTAGTGTCTAAACAAATTAAGTAACTTCCAAAGATGATTTGGGAATGGAAGACTCCTAACACATGGTATTCATTTGATAATTTATTTTGGAATCTTGACATTATTAATGAACCAGCAGGTCATACATTTAATGCATTAAAAACTACTGCATGAATTCCAAGCAATTAAACACTGAATTGCTTATTCAATAGCATATAAAGGGGCTAAAATATTAATACCTGTTACTGATAACCTGTGACACTAAATCTTGTTTGAGAGAATATTTTTGAATACCAAATGAAACAACAAATAAAATAAAAACCTGGAGAATAAGACATTCACTTAAAGGAAATAAAATTAATAAAAGTTCTGGATCCCAATTTATGTTATTGGAGTTTCTTTATTTCAGTATTTTAAGTTACCAGTAATGATGTCCAAACTCTAATAAGGCGGAGTAAGTATAAATTATCTCCCAAATACACATTTGTTGTTTGGGTAAGTATTAAGACTCTGTAATAGTTATATTTTGCATTTAAAAACAAAATAAAATTAAAATGCACAACATTATAAGAGAAGAACCCATCAATATTTTTTCCCTGAAAAATGACCAGGCCTGGATGAGAGTCTGAGCACCGATGTTGAATCAGTGAGTTTCTCAGAGCTCCAGACGCAATATTATTTTTATTTCTAATTATTCCTATGTCTGTACTCATTCTCTTATAACCAGTGATTGACAGCGAGTTTGGACTTCGGATATGTTAGTAATTCTCTAGCTTCTTACAGGTTAAAAGAAAGAAATCCTCAGTAAATGTTTCGCTGAAGGTTTGGGGTCCTCCTGAAGCTAGAAATCTCACCGAAAGCATTATTATACGGCAGCTTCACAGGAGGCGCCGCCCAATCCTTACAGCCTGGGGAGGAGCTGGGAAGGGGACCCTGCCTCACACTGACCCATGAACAGGAGCAGCAAAGCAGCTGCCAGGCTCTGGCTGCCTTTTCCAGGTAAACTCATGGTTTCGCCTTCACGCTGTTTCCCCAAATATCTTCTCGCACATTCTTCGAAACCATCTGGTAAACCATTCCCTCTCCTGCGTCACTGAGAAGACACTGTGCTCCGCAGTGGAGCCTGCTCGGGCTCCTCCTTGGCATCCTCTCTCTCTGCCAAGGGTCAGGTCTTAAGTATAATCAGCGTGGTTTTGTGGGCTTCGGCCTCTGCAGTGACTTACTCAGTGGGGTTTGGCAGAACAAAATAAATTATAAGAACATATGCATCCAAGGAAACGGTTGGGTTTCAATAAAACTTTCTTTATGGATGTTGAATTTTGAACCAATAGAATTTTCAGGTGTCACGAAATATCTTTCCTGACCATTAAAAAAATGTGACAGCTGTTCTCAGCTCATGCCTCACGTGGAGCAAGTGCGGGGAAGATCTGCCCCGTGGTAGATACGGTGTGTAGACCTGAGCTCTGTCCGTGGAACTTCTTATGGAACAGCCTGTCCTGGAGGAAGGAAGGAGAGTGGACGCCTGAAACCAGAAATGCAAAATAAATATTTATGACAGGTGGGAAAGCAAATTTTAAAATATCAGGATGAGGTTAAGCAGGGATAGGCTAGTCCTAATCCTATCCAATGGGATATTATTTTACTCTGCAAACACCACTAGGAATTATAGATTATACAAATAAAAATTAATCAAAGCAGTGAAATCAACAATATTACTGATAAAAATTACAAAATCTGTAATCTGTACACCCTTTACCCAGCTTCCCCCAAGAACATTCTACATAACCGTCACAAAGAACCACAACAAGGGAACTGAGGTTGGCGCAATCCAAATTCCTGCATACACTCTGTGCACACCTGAGTGCATGCAAGTGTGTGCATGTGTGCACATGTTTATGTGTGTTTTAAGTTCTTTCAGAAGCCCATTCTCCAGCCAAAGCACCCAGACATAGACTAGGTTGTCAACTCAGTAACTTAAATGGTTCTGAAGGAGACTGTGCACTCATGTGACTCACACACTTGGGTATCACTACCAAAATGTTCAGAGTGAGAACAAAGCTCCTCTGATGGAAACCGAGCTCCCGGGATGGGCTGTGTGGCTCCCCTACCCCTCTCCCTGAGGCACTGAGAACTAACACACATAGCAGGGAATTTTTAAAAAAGTCTTCATAATTCACATCAACTATTAAGAGAGAGAGGGGTAGGAGGCTCAGTTTTTTAAAATTCAAATTCTGAAAGAGCATTTATCACCATACCAAGGGGTCTTTGAGCCCAGATTCTCACTTCAAGCTGGGCAAGGCGACTTGACCCACAAGAGCAGAGAAAGCCCTGCACACCCGTTCGGCGCCTTCATACAGATCTGTGCTCACTGAAGACCCAGGACCTGCAATCGAAAAATGGGAGAGCACTTCAGAGAAAAGCACCTTGAGGTTCTCAGGTCAATCTGGACAGACGCTACACAAAGAACTCTTCTTGCCTCGGTTTCCAAGAACAGAGCCCTTTCTCTAAGCGGGCAGGTATTTAGTGGCTAGTATTTACCACCATCATTATTACTGTTACAAGTTAGATGGAAAGTGTCCTCCACAGGTCTCTTCTGCTGAAAGGTGACCGGGTCATGCAGGCGCTGTGTGCATCAGTTCACAGCTGACCGCTGGGAGGAGGTCAGCCTGGTGGGAAGAGGCAGGCTTCTGGGCGCGTGACCAGGAACCATATATTCTTCTCACCCCTGGCTCCTCCCTTCTCTCCCTGCTTTCTGGGTGCTCTGATCTAAGCAGCTATCCTCAGCCAGGCCATTGCACCATCATTTCTGCCTCTGAGCCAGCCAACCATGAACTGAACCCACGGACACTGTGAGTCAAGATGAGCCTCTTCTCCCTCAAGCTGTGTGTGCTGGGTATTTTGTTCCAGCAGGAAAGTGACTAATATAATTACTGACTCAGTCTGGCTGTAGGTTCTTAAGGTACATTTTTCTTGCGACTCTAACACAAACCTAAGGAGCTAGAAAGCCCATGCCAGAGCAGTGTCTCTCAGACTCTGGTGTATACGAGAATCAAGTATTAAGATAGATTGTAGGGCCTCTACCTTCAGAGTTGTGGTTCATTCTACCTTGGTCAAATCTGGGAGTAAGTTCCTAGGTGATACTAACGCAACCTAGGAATCATCCTGTGAGGACCTCCGCTACCTGACGAACGCTGTAAGTGGTCCCCTATGATTTCTTGTGATAGAGAGTGTGCTGTAAAAAGATCTACAATTTGGTAGTTACCAGGCAAAAATGTGATGGGCATGATTGTTTTTCTTTTCCAAATCCATCTTATTTCAAAGAAAAAAAATTTCAAAACACAACAATCAGGGGAGGGTGGCATGCTGGGTCCTGGTCCAGCCAGCAGGGGAGACACACGCTGGGCCACAGAAGGATCATAAGGATCCCCTGAGGCCATCAGCAGATCCAGAAGCAGGTGCCCATTTCCACAGTGGCATCTAGAATGGAGATTGCCCCTCACTGCACTTCTGTAGTGACCCAGAAGGAAGCAAGGGAAAATGTCTCCTTCCTTCACTAAAATACTGGATGCTAAAGCTCAATATCATACCAAACTCTGTATGGGTGTAGAGAGACTGAGAAAAGACTACATCGTTTTTGTTAACTCAGTGCTTATCACTGCTGTGTCCTGCCTTGGGACAAGCCATACTTACTGGGATGAGGGTCCTGCTTATTTGCTACCTTAACTGCATTTGAAAAGTAAAAATCAATGTGAGGTATTTTTGTATCATATATTCATGAACATATTTTAATAGTTACAGTTATTTTGTCTTCTAACTTTATGTTAGAATTAAAAGTGATTTAGGGTCCACCACTTAAGCATCATGTTATTTTGTATTTGTCTCCAGTATCTTTATCTTAATGAATGACTTTTTGTGCAAAATATTTTTGGTTGGCAGTTTTTTCTTTCAACACTTTCAATCTATCATGTTCTTTAAGGCCTGAAACACATCCGCTGACTTGGATTTATGAGAGTTGCTTTACTTTTCTTTTGCTACTTTCAAAATCCTCTTTTGTGCTTTATTATGGAAAATTTGATTATAATTTATCTTCATGTGAATTTCTTTGAGTGCATCTAATACAGAGTCTGTTGGATTTTCTTGGCTAAAGCTTCATTTTCTGCCCTAGATTTGATAATTTTTAAAATTATTTCTTTAAACAAGCCTTGTCTTAGCTACTGTTCTCTCATTGCTGGGACAAAATACCTAACACCCAAAGTTAAATGAAGAAAGGTTTATTTAGCTCACAGTTTGTAGAGGTTTCAGTCCATGATTCATTGGCTCCAAGGCAGAGTGGCATGGGACAGGGGCAATAGTTCATGGTGATGGAAGGTACCAAAGGGAACAAAAGCATAAAAGCGTGAAAGGTGGAAAGCAAACCTCTTTACCTCCCTTATACTATATGCAGGCGACCTGTCCTAGAGAGGGTGTGACACTCACAACCCCAATCCCAGCACTAGACAACGAACCAACCACAAACTCTAGATTCAACCAACTCCAAAAAACTCACCCCTCGTGACTGCCTGAGGTTTTGGGGGGGCATCCAGACACAAACCATAATAAGTTTTCTGACCCTTCTCGCTCTCTTTTGCAATTATAATGCATACGTTGGTCTGTTTTATAACATCCCACGAGCCCCTTCAGCTTTCTTCACTCACGTTCCTTCTTCTCTGACTTAGTAATTTCAAATACTCTGCCTTTCAGTTTGTGGATTTTCTCTTTGAGTTGATTCTAGTTTACTGTTGAATCTTTCTGCTGACATTTTTATTTCAACTATGGGATTTTTGGCTCTAATATTTCTGTTAGGTTCTATTATTTGTTGAAATTCTCATTTTTTTCAGGCATTGTTCTCCTGGTCCCATTGAGCATCTTTATGATATTTATTTTGAATTCTCTGTCAGGTAACTCATATGCTAGTTTTCCACAATGGTCCATTTCTGGATCGCTCTCATTCTTTCGTTGGGACCCTGTGTCTCTGCTTCACCTTTTTTTATTTTTTGTGCTGGTCTATACACAGTAGGAAAAGATAGCTGCCTCTCCTCCTCTTCATGAACTCTCCTACATGTGCTTTGTGTCCTGCTATACAGAAAAAGAGCCTCAGTCTGTTCAAAGATCTTGGGCATCTTTCAAGCCTTTGTCCTTCATAGCCCATCAGCATGTGGAGCATGGTGGGTCCTGTCCATACTCGGAGTCACGTACGCATAAGGCAGTCTCTCCCTTAGGTCTCTGAAGAGCGAGCTTTGTGAGTACACACTGGGATTTGGGGTTTATTTGTATTTAGGCTTTGTGGGATCCGGGGGGGAGGAGCTATGGCAAGTGCTTTCATGCTAGTCCAATCCACTGTCTTTCTCATACTCCAATCCTGCCACCCTAGCCCATCTTCCTTTGGCATCATGGAAACATATGTGACAAGTGGATCCCAACAAGGAAGGGAAAGTGCTGCCATGAGTGACCATGGAGGGGAGTAGTGTAGAAGATGAGAAAGATTACTTGGAGACCAGGCCTAGTGCAGTCCACCAAGAGGCCCAGAGGGGCTATTTCTCAAGCAATAGCACCCAGCCCTCAGGGAGACTCCCGAGAGAAGGAAAAAGCCCTGATGCTTTTATTCAGAATATCAGTGTAAGAGAAAGAAGTAGGAGAGAAAGTAGTTTGTGCTAGGCGCTGTCTCTAGGCCGAACAGTTTTTCTGGGGAAGGGGAAGGACGCAGGCAGACACTCTATGCTTTACTTGTCTGCATTCTTATTTAACCACTCACTTCTCACACGGCCTGTGCGCGATTGCCCTGCCATTTAACCATTTGCAGCCTGTGTGCTTTTGTCCATCAGTGCAGTCATTCTGTTCACTCCTGCCCAGCTCCCTCACAGGAGAGGAGAGCAGAGGAGAGGAGAGGAGAGGAGAGGAGAGGAGAGGAGAGGATAATTTAGGAGACATATATGGGAAATCTCCCTCTCAAATGGAAAGTGAACAATTGCCTAAGATGGAAAAAACAGAAATGTTTTTACCACAGGAACAAAAAAGTATTAAACACATTTTCAAATAAGATTTCCTTACTACAAATTTTAACCAAAATGCCCAATACTGATTTGCAATCCAACGTTTAGAACTGAAAGAGTTTTGGGGACTCCTCCTGTATAACTTTCTCCTTCCCGTTAAGCTCTCATAGTCTCTTGAAATCTCATTATGTTAGATCTTGATGCTGACTAACTCTATTCAGTTGATGTCAAGAACTTCCCCCCAAATGATAATCAGGTTTGCTGTTTTAATACAATGAGGCCTTTAAGTAACAAAGTTCATTTTAATTTGCAAAATGTGGAGGCATCTTAGCAAAGCACCATCCAAAAGGGCAGTCAGCTCCTAGAATAATCACCATGCTGGTGGCTCCGCGGACGCTCTGAGTAAATCTTAACGTATCGCAACAGACATTTCTAATTTCCCCAACCATCCTCGAATTAAGGAAAACCTGGGAAAGTAAAGTGACCAAACACTTCCTGCTGTTATCTGACACTTGCATGAGAGACAGAAGTCAACAAAGGAAACGGACCTTATTTTAGCTGGCTTCCTTCCTCACATCTTCGTAAATGTGGTGATGATGATACTTTTGGCTGTGATTACATCTGGTATATTTTGATAAGCATGTACAGATTGTGTATAAATTAAGGAATATATTTTTATAATCTACACTGCAATGGCTAAGTGGAATTTGAAAACAAGATCATCAATACAAGATTGAAAAAGGACCCAAATTCAATGAGAAGTATTTGAATGTGAGTGATAGAGAATGCAAAACAGCAACTACAAAGATTAACAAATATTCTTCTCCCTTATACTTAAAGGTCTAGAATAAAGAAGGCTAACATAAAAGAAATAATACTATAAAACTTAAATACTATTACAAAATAAAGACTGCTATAATAACAAAAAGTAGATGAGAATCTTTTTGCTCATATCAGAAGCTTGTTTCTATAATAAGCATACTAAAGTACCTCAGTAATTTTATTGAGATTGTAAATGGAAACAGGTGAATTTTGAGAGATATTTTAAAAATCGTACAAGACTAATAGCACTAGTTTATTTATACATCAATGTGCATGGTTTATCATGCCTTTCTAAATTACATCATCTGAATTTAGAAATACACCTTTCTCCCTTGTGATTTTCTTCTTAATGGTATAGTGGTATATGTACAGATGCATATGGATATATTCGTATACACAGAACTTGATAAGTCACTTAAAATATGCATGAATCTTTTACCCCTAGGTATTAAAGTGGACAAATGTTGTGATACTGTTTTCCAAACAGGAGTAATAGATTCAATTTATTAGGAGCCTAAAGTGTACATTATTATGATTGCATTCATGAGGTTTGGCTCAGCACAGTTTGAGAAATAAGAAGCTTTTATCAGGTCATTTACAAAAACAAACAAACAAAAATAAAATCAAGACAAAAATGTCAAAGGCTAAAAACTTTCCCATAGTGCCCACTTTTTATGTGAAATTTTCCTTAAAAAGTCAAGTGGCTATTGACTTAGCTTTGAATACTCATCCTGGCCCCAAGGATGTTTAGATGGAAACACAGTGGGTGAAATTCTATGTTGGTTTAAGCATCAGGAACAAGGTGTTCTCATCTACTTTGCTCCTGTCCTCCGAGCATGCTTCTGGCATCTCTGTGGACTTGTTTATTCTAATACAGAGATTTTAACTCCAGTTTCCCTGACTGTAGCTCTGTAGAATCACCCAGTGGATTATTCCATAGATGTGGCCCTGGTAAGTTTTATATAACTGACATTATTCTGTGCTCAGTGTATCATTCTCCATTTGTCACAACTTCTACTGTGTCCTCATCGACTCGTTCACTGAAGTCTTAACTCCGATACCTCTGAGTGTGGCTGTATTTGGAGGTAGTATCTCTAAAGAGATAACGAGCTGAAAACGAGTTTATTCGGATGGCGCTATTCCAGCATGACGGCACAGAAGAAGTGGGCAAAGACGTACACAGCAGGGACACCATATAAAGACACAGTCCAAGGTCTCCATGGCCATTCCCACCCCTGACTTCGCCCTCTTCCTCCTACTTCCTTTCTTCTTTCTTCTCTTGCTTCCTTTTTGTGAAGGGTGGGGGTTTAGTTCACTTAATCTATGGTACTATGTATAGCAGTCCAGGAAAACTAAATCTACCCACTCAGAAATATTTGCAGGCCTCCTCTGAGAATGCAAACGCATGAGAGAATGTTATTTGTCAATCTGTCAGAGATACCTAGATGAAGCACGTCTCCAACATAAATAATCTTTAATTTTCTCAAAAGGATAGAGATATATTCTAGCTAGAAACAAGACAGTGTCACTCCACAACATGAAAAACTACTATAGTAAAGGGTTTTTTAATAAGCCCTGAAGAATTCAGCAATGAATTCTGAACGTGGTAGGCTCAGCAATAAGCTTCTAAGTAGGATGATGCTGTGTTAATGCAGAAGCTTAAATCAATGCTCCTCTAGGAAGAGAACAGCATTAGTGTTCCTACTTTTAAATGGTGACACTGGGCTGCTCACTTATACATGCCTGAAGGTTACTGAAAATAATGATGGCATTAAGTATTTATATAATGATTAATATGTGCCATGTGCCAGACTAAAGTCTTGCATGATTTATCATCTTTAACACTCAGAGTAATATTTAAGTCAATATTGGGAATCAGGTAAAGAGATGCTAACAATACCCCAAAGATTCAGAACTCTGATGAGCTCTAAACTCTAGCCGTCAGACTAGACTTCTCACCATCACTGTCTGTCCTGACTGAAGACCTTACCTGATGGCATTTCCAGATCGAAGGCATCCGTGAGCTTTGACAGTAGTTCCTGCAATTCTTCCTCCAGCTCATCCTTCCTCTCTGCAATGCTGACTGTCTCTTTCCTTCCCATGGAGGCCAGTGCAGTGCTGGTCACTTCAGTGGGAGGGATCTGGGGCTTGTCCTGCAGCAGTCCCTGCTGAGAACTGGGCCGGGAGCTGAGGATTTCCTTTGGTTTCTTCTGTGTGTAGCTCTGAGCTCTGGGGGTTTGCACTGCAGTTGCTGGTGACTGTGGATCTGGTGGAGGGCGGTCTGCATCTGCTTGGTTTCTGTCAACCAGGGCAGAGTGAGGAGGAGGTTTCCATCCTGGGCCACCCGCAGTGATATTCTCCATCTGGGAAGAGCCTCCTCCCTTCCCAAACCTATCAGCTGAAGAGTGATCAAACTTGGACACCATATGTTGGCAGGAAGATGAAGAACGGAATGGCTGCAACATTGCCTGGGTAAAGAAAAATTATTAATGAAAAATTAATATTTACCTTTTTCAAAAATGCATTAAATTTTAATATTCCAATAGATGATACTAATGTGACACATTTGGTTTTCCTCTAAATATACTACCCATTTTATTTTACACTGTTAATTCAATGCAGATCTAAAATTCTCTAAAAGATTGAATCACTTCAGGTTGTAAAAAAAAAAAATCACAAGAAATTTGGGAAAAAATTTAAGTTCTAAAAAGCTCAGGTCCTGAAAATGTTCTGAGGAATTTCTGAAAACAAAAGCATATGTTGGGTGATAGATAAAACTTATCACAATAAAGTGTGATAGTAATTGGTTTTAGAGTAAGCCAGAGGTATAAAATCTAGGGTGCATTCTTGTGTTAAGCATAGTTCTCAAAGAGGATCCGCAGCCCTGGGAATTCCTGAGATCCTATTAAGGGTTGATGAAATAAAATGGTTTGCAGAAGGACTCGTGTATTTGACTTTCATCACACTGACCCTTGCGATGCTGGTATAAAGTCAACAATAAGTGTGGCTCTGGGTGCCTGAGCAGGGTCCAGGCAGCATCAGTGTAGGATCGTACACAACCAAGTCAGGAAAAGAGGTGATTTCACCTAAGGTGTCTGACAGAGTAGCAGAAGTTCTTAGTTTTCTTAGGAATAAGAAATCTTGTGTCTGAGGGGAAGGGATGAGTGTATACAGCTCTTGGAATGCAGATTGCACAGCAAACTGCCTCCCAGGCCCAGGGAAGGCTGACAGATTAGGACTCTTCAGACATGGGCATCTGCTAGATATTTTCTCAACACTCAACAAACCAAGAATGCCACTACAAGGAAAATGATGGGCTGCCTTTGTGGTCAATTATCACACTTCATCTTTCAAGCAAAAATTAGAATTTTGGAAAACTGGAATCTACCATCAGGAGCTTGATAGCTTTCCAATCCTTGAGCATTTTTCTGATGGAATTACTGGTGACATTAATGAATGTGAATTTCTTTTGATTAGAGGTAATGAAATGAGAGCCTTAGAAAGTACGCATAGCTCAGTGAGCCAATATCTTCCAAATGACTAATGTATATGGTTTAATAAGAATCATGCATAGGTAGATCTATTACAGAGCATACTAGAACACTGTATTTTAATGAAACAGAATGAAGTAGATAAGGCTTCATATTCTGTATCATGACTATAAGAAATTATTTTTATTATGTTTTGATGTAGTGCCAAAGAAAAGTATCCTCAGTCATCTGAAAGACTATCAAAATACACTTATTTTTTTCAACTGCAAATCTATGTTGGGCCCTTTTCATTCCCTTTAACCAAAAAAAAAATCTTACAACACATTAATTATGAAAGCAATTTGTAAACTTAGCGACCTTTTACTAAGCCGCATATTAAAGAGATTTCTAGAAAACATAAAATAATGTCACCTGGGGTTTTAAAAAATATAGCTATTGTTTTAAAATATTACATGTGCAGTAGATTTATTTTTATTTTTCAGTTAGTTAATGAGTACATTTTAAAGCCTTTGTAGTTTTAATTCTGAGTATGGTAAACAGCAACGGATGTAACTCACAGAAACAAAAGCTCCTTGGGGTGCCTCCAAATTTTCAAGAACATGTAAGGGACCCTGAGACGGCGAGGTCTGAGAACCACTGTTGCACAGAACCGCTTTGCCTGCGATCTGTCCCTCCTAAATGGGACCCATCCTGCCGTCTCTCAGTAGCGCTGCCTTCAGGCAGGGGACAGATACAGTTCGGAGCACAGAGGTGGAAGAACATGTGGGCACAGAGAGGACAGCTAAGTGAGGCAGAGGCTGTGGGTGGCGCCCCCATCTTGCCTGGAGGACTTGAGCTTAGATTGCCAGGTGGTCCACGCACCCGGGGGCTTCCGCATCTCATACCTGTGTGTCCTGTCCCAACTGCTGCCACTTGGGACGTAGCCTGGCCTGGTTACTGGTGAGTTCCCGAATCTTTGTCTCAAATCTGCCACTTCTTTCTTTCTGGAAGGAGTATATTGCTTGCAACTTGTCTTTGTATCGGTTTAACTGCTTTTTAAGGAGCCTGAAAAGAGAAGAGGTTGGAGGGGTACAGACCAGCAAGAGGCCAGCACTCTGCTTGGACCCCTAGCAAGCCGTTGGCAGGTCCCTGACTACCATCTAACAGGCATCAGTCTGGGTCTGTTTCTTCACCAAGTCCAGCTGCCCTTCGGGTCCATTACATATGCAGTTTCCCTAGAGACTGTGTTGGCCCGTTTTGGATTACTTTTGACAGCGGACTTTCACCAGCTTCTCAAATTGTACTTCTGACTTTATCCACCGAGCTTTTGTGCAGAAGCGCTCTGCTCAGAAGGGTGATTCAGCCCGTGTGTCTAAACGCCAAATATTTGGTCCAGACCACAGGGAAGGAACAAGGATATGGCGCAGGAGTTGTGAGTCTGTTTGGGTTTTTCTTCCTGTCTAGGTGTTCACTGGCTGAAAAATGAACCAAGCCATCATGTTCCCGCTCTGCTCAAAGCCTCAGTGCCCCTCCTCCTCTTTTAGAGCAAACTGGAGCCCTTCCAGAGGCCGGCAAGCTCACCGAGGTAGCCAAGCCTTCCTTCCTATCCGATCTCATCTGCTTTTCTTGCCTGCTCACTGCCCCTCAGCCATGAGAGCTCTCGGTTCCCCTCTCCAATTCTCCTCAACTCACTCCCCACGTGTTCAAGTCCTTGCTAACATATCTACATTAAACTACAACCCAGTGCCCCAGCCGTACTCTGGCAGGCCTGTCCCCCTTCTTGCTTACTTTGTCTCCATGTCTAACTGCTAGGAAGTTAAAGGGATCTTAGGACTTTTGTCTTGGGCTCCCGCCTTCAATCTTTTTGACGGTCACACTGTATGGCACACTGCATATTTTACTCATTATGTTACTTTTATTATTACTCAATTTCTTTCTTGCTTACTCTCTCTTGATTCTAACAAATTTTTTCCTACTTTTTTATTATCATGTTCTCAGAGTTTGGGCTAAAATAGTCCCTGTCACATAATAGATAACAATGTAAATGGCCTAAATACAATCTTTATCCTTTAATCCATACTGATGGCATTTTTGCAGAATTTGCATATATTGGTTTTCTGGTATGAAAAGCAATGTTTCTCAAAGTTAACACCTTTGAACTTCCCAACTGCTAGTGCCTGAGAGAGGTCTTGGAATATACTTGGGGCTCCCTCCAAACCAGGGTCTCTGAAAGAGACCTCAAACTTCCAGTCACTCAGATGAAGCAGGAGTCTGACTCTACGTATTTAACTGTGACCGCAGTGTTAAGTGTGCACAGACAAAGGGTTTACAGGCAGGAGTCAGCACGAGGGTTTTATGTGATTGACAACAAAGCAACATCCTTGCACCTCTACTGACAGCGCTCTCGGGGCCCAAAGTGTTGTGCTTGCTTTGACCGTGAGCTATGACCATCTCACCGTCTCCCACGTTGTCAATAACCCACGTCCCTTCCTCTTTGGCCAACCCACCCCACTTGAACAGCCATGGACAGACATGCACCCCAGGCTTCTGCATTCCAGGATGAAGTGGATAGAGCCCTGTCAGAAATTGGTTCTTTCTCACTCTGATTTTTGAAAACACACGTTTCAGTAATGTTAATAGTCCGGGCAGCCATTTAAACCAATACTGTTTGAGGCCTCCAAGGAAGAACTTTGTCATTTACCAAAGCATCAAGTCATCATTAACCAAATATAACCAAATATAACAGAAAAACAGGGAAGCAAGCAACTAAAGAGGAAAACAGCACAAAAGGATGACAAACCCTAGCAGCAGCTTTCTCCAACTCCTAATTGCAAAGCTCAGTCCACTTTGGGCTTGTGCTGCACAGAAGACCTCTTGAAAGATGGCAAAGCAGAAGTCCAAAATATAAACATTTTTGACATGACTTTTACTCACGTCTTTATCCTGGTAACTTCCCATTATTGAATGGTAATTTTTGGCATTAGTATAGAGTACCTGAACCCATCAAATAAACTACGGGGCCCCGACGTCCTATAGTCTTCAGACCTGAGGACTGAGGCTTGGCACCAGTACCTGCACTATCAGTACTGTTTCAGGTTAACATGATATGACTTAATTATTTCTTTCTTGGGCTGGGGATTTAGCTCAGCGGCATAAGTGCCTGCCTTGCAAGCAGGTGGTCGTGAGTTTGTCCCCGGTACCAATAAAAAAAATTATTTCTTTTTTTACAAGAAGGCTATTTTTCTTTAAAGGAGAGATTCTCATGCAGTGTTTCTAGGAAACACAACTGATGTGAGACAAATATTTCCAGCAACTGAGAGCCCAGTACTTTCCAGGCAAATATCTGCTCTTCATAAGCAGCTGAGATTATCTGAGAAGTAATTCCTCCCAGATGACCTGAAATTGCTTTCCAAACTGTTAGATCCTTATATGTATTTCAGCTTTCTGGAGTTGGGCAACTTGAATCATCCTAGGTGTTATGGATTGAAAGCTGGTGGTCAGCTTAACGCCAGCTGAATTAAATCAGCATGGTGCTGACTGTAGATGTTCCACCCGAGGAAAGCTGCCAGCATAAAGAGAGACGTGGAGAAGAGCGAGGCGCTGTGGGTGTCTCTAAGTGTTGCTGTTTGTCGTTGGTTCTCCTGGAGGAGCTCATCATGACCAGCTTCCCCAGTGTGAGTTCGATCATCGTCATTGGAGGAGCTCAGGACCTTGTTGGTGAGAGTGGCTGTGGCTCACTTCGGGGGCGCTCTGGTCCTTACATGGAGCAGCGCTTCTGCCTCTGGAGGGGAAGACGTGTGCTGTTTAATCTCCAGGAGAAACTCGTCACGCTGGCTTCCTGGCATGTACTCGAGTATTCTTATCACTGGAGGAGCTGGGGCCTCCATGTCGCTGAGGATGGCTGTGGTACTTTTCAGGGCATCCCTGATTCTTATTTCTTACTTCTCAGCTCCAGTGTAGAACCCTGAACCTACCAGCCCAGCTCCTTCACCCCGCTGGCATAGACTTTCTAGCTTCCACCACCGATCTTTGGGCCTACCCAGTGCAAATCCATAAAAGAGACTGGCGTGAGTCCTCGTGGGCTCTAGGGCTCCAGTTGGACTCGTGGGAGGTCTTGTCATGGGCTCTAGGATTTCATCTGGACTCATGTGGGACATTGCTGTGGGGTCCAGGCCATTGGCTGAATATTCTATGTCTTTCGTGTTGTGGACAGATTTCCTGCACTTTCTTGTGTTAAACTCTGAGTGACTGCGGCGCCCTTTTCTGTCCATGCCGCGTCCTAGTCCATCCACGCCTTGTGACAATCGCTTCTCCAGGAAAAGGACACCGCATGTGGGAATTGGGCGCGGGGATCTTGAAATGTTTTGTACTGATAATTGTAATTTGTGTAGTTCACATGTGTATGTTTTTATGTAATGCTCAATATGGAGTCGAGGGTGGAGACTC
>PVLA01011844.1:0-49435 GCA_004027455.1 Hydrochoerus hydrochaeris | reverse complement strand
AAAATGAAACCAAGTTCGATCATAGGGAACCACAAGTGCCTGTTAAAAGCACGATAAAACATATCCTTTCCCGACCTGATCAGATATCAAAATTGGGTAACATAGAGGCATTCCCGGTGACTGAGACCACCAAAGTGGAAGGCCGCATATTTTGACACCATTCTGGTTTCCATTTCAAAATGCTGAAGGAACTAAAAATGGTGGTCGCTCAGTATGGGTCAACCGCTCCCTATACTGTTGCTATTTTGGATTTGGTAGCCTCACGGTGGCTTACGCCTACCGATTGGCAGACCTTGGCTCGGTCCACCTTATGGGGGGGGATTATTTCCTATGGAAATCGGAGTATACTGAGAATTGTAGAGACCTTGCCAGACAAAATGCCCAAGTCGGCAATGCTTGAAACTTTGAAATGCTGGCGGGAGAGGGCCCTGATGCCACCAATACTGAGCAGATACGATATGACCCAGGGGCTTATGCCTAAATCCAAACTGCCGGCATTGAGCCTGGAGAAAATTGCCTTCTAAAGGAGACATCTGCTCCTCTCTTACTAATCTTAAACAAGGGCCAGAAGAACCTTTTGCAGACTTTGTTGATCGCCTAATGATGGTCGTCAACAGGATTTTTGGTGGTGCTGATGCAAACTCAGACTTCATCAAATATTTGGCTTATGAAAATGCTAACCCTGCCTGTCAAGCTGCTATTAGACCACGTAGAAAAAAATCAGACTTAACAGGGTACATACGTCTCTGCTCAGATATTGGGGCTTCCTATCAACGGGGCCTTGCTATGGCAGCTGCCCTGCATGGGTATACAGTTAAAGATTCTTATCCCAGAAAAATAACAAGAAATGTTTTAGATGTGGAGTGACTGGTCATTTTTCTGAAGACTGTATAAAAGATTCTAAAATTAATACAAAATCCAAAATGTCAGGGTTATTGTCCAGTGCAAGAGAGGATATCACTGGGCAAATGAATGCAGGTCCAAAAGAGATGCTGATGGTAAACAGTTGCCCCCCTTACAGGGAAACGGGAACCCAGGGCCAGCCCCAGGCCCCCAAACCCAAACAAATCTTTGGGGCAGTCAGTTTTGTTTCAGCAAACAGCAATCCATTTCAGACCTCTTCAGAGCCACCTCAGGGAGCACAGGATTGGACCTCAGTTCCTCCACCCACACAATATTAACCCCTGATATGGGGATTCAGGCCCTCCCTACCGGGATCTTTGGCCTTTTACCTAAAGATACGTTTGGCCTCATAATAGGATGCAGCAGCTCAACACTTGATGGACTGCAGATAATTCCTGGGGTGCTTGATAACGATTATTCTGGAGAAATTAAAGTCATGGTGTCCTCTTCAAAAAATGTCCATGCTATTATGAAAGGACAAAGATTTGCTCAATTGTTGCTCCTACCCTTGATCTCTACACCCAATAGGGTACTTTGTCAACAATGGGGCAATAAAGGGTTTGGGTCTTCAGATGCCTATTGGGCACAAATTATTTTGCCACAAAAACCCCTCGTGACCCTATGGTTAGGTAGTAAAAAATTCACAGGCCTAATCTATACAGGTACAGATGTCACCATTATTAAAAAGGAAGATTGGCCCCCTGCCTGGCCCCTGGATACTACCATGACCCATCTAAAAGAGATACGCCAAAGCCAAAACCCGAAAAAAAGCTCAAAACTTCTAATTTGGAAGGATAAAGAGGGTAATCAAGCCACTGTCTAACCCTATGTTATTGCAGGATTGCTGATTAATCTCTGGGGTAGAGACTTGTTATCTCAACTGGGACTAATCATGGGCAGCCCCAACATGATTGTTACTGCACAAATGTCAAACAATGGGTATTCACCTGGTCAAGGCCTGGGAAAAAATAGCTCAGGAATCATAGAGCCCATACAACCTGTCCCAAAAGCAGACAGCCAGATTAGGCCATTTTCCATAGAGGCCATTGACTCTCCTGTGACCCATGAAGAAAAGATTATGGTTGTAGGAAGAACCTATATGGGTTGATCAGTGGCCTCTTAGCTCTGAAAAATTGTTGGCCACACAAGAGTTGGTACAGGAGCAGCTTAAGGCTGGCCACATAGTTCCCAGCAGTTCCCCTTGGAATATGCCCATGTTCATTATAAAAAAGAAATCTGGCAAATGGCAGTTGCTACAAGACCTCAGAGTGATAAACAAAACTATAGTTTTGATGGGGGCCTTACAACCAGGCCTCCCCTCACCTGTGGCCATACCTTTGGGGTATCTCAAAGTCATTATAGACTTAAAGGATTGCTTTTTTACTATTCCCTTACACCAAGAGGATCAAAAACACTTCACCTTTAGCCTGCCTGCTGTCAATTTTAGGGCCCCCATGGACAGATATCAGTGGTGCGTCCTGCCACAAGGTATGGCTAACAGCCCTACTTTGTGTCAATCCTATGTTGCCTTGGCCATTAAGCCAGTCAGAGAGCATTGGCCAGACATATGTATCGTCCATTACATGGATGACCCTTTGATAGCCAGAAAAGATGGCAACAGAGTCCTACAATGTTATGCTGACCTGCGAGATGCATTACATGATAAGGGACTACAGATAGCCCCTGACAAAGTCCAGCTCACAGATCCTTATACGTACTTAGGTTTTCAAATGGGGGGACCTCAGGTCTCCTCTCAAAAAGTACAATTAAAATTGGACAGACTTAAGACCTTAAATGACTTCCAAAAACTCCTAGGGGATATCAATTGGCTTGCGCCTTATCTAAGAATCAGTAAATGTGAACTAAAACCCCTCTATGACATTTTACATGGTGACCCTAACCCCACCTCCCCTCGTGAGCTCACAGCTGCAGGAAGATAAGCCATACATATTGTTGAACAGGCCATTAGATCTCAGGCTGCTACCTTCATGGATTATGACAAACCCCTACAATTTATCATATGTAAAACTGCTCTTTCCCCAACTGTTGTTTTCTGGCAGACAGCACCTTTGATGTGGGTCCACCTGCCTGCCACACCCAAAAAGGCCATTTAAACATACTATCAGGCCATTTCTGATCTCATAATTCTAGGCAGAACACAAGGAAGATGCTACTTTGGAAAAGAGCCAGATGTCATTATACAGCCCTATACTAAAGAACAAATCAACTGGCTAATACAAACCACTAAATTTTGGCCTATAGCTCTAACATCCTTTGCAGGAACCATAGAGAACCATTACCCCTCAGACAAGCTTATTGACTTTGCCAATGAACACCCATTTGTTTTCCCAGCTATCACCAAATTTAAACCACTAAAATATGCCTTGCTGGTTTTTACTGATGGCTCTTCAACTGGCGTCACTGCCTATATCGTTCAAGATGAGACAATAACCTTTCAAACTGTAATGCTCAGACCATTGACTAACCAAATGAACCACCATCTTGTTCTGTATGCGCCATTTTAAAATTAAGTTTCTGTTTCATACTTAAGTTTCTGTTTCATAAGATAAGTTTCCTTTTCCCCAAACTGACGCTTTGCTTGCCACACTCAATAACCTACCAACTTTCTCCCCATGTTCTAACCACCCCAAATTCACCAATCATTGCTAATCTCATCCTCCCCATACCCACTATAAAGGTAACCACCCTTAGTTGTTAGGCACCCAGTCTCGAGATCAATCAACAGAGACTGCGTGGCCAGGCTTGGCAATAAAACTCCTTCACTCTTGATTGATTGGCTTTCATTTCTAAATCATCATTGCACTATTACATTTGGGGGTTCGTCCGGGATGGAGGCTTAGCCCCCACCAACCCAACTTGGACTATTTTGATCATCTGGACCCCTTCAATAGTGAGTTAATTTTGTTTGTTTCAGAAGGTTTTGATGGCGTGCCATACCTAGGTTCTATTTGGAGAGGGGACGCCCTCCATTTGGGAGTTGGATCGGGGGCGTAAGGCCAGAACAATCGGTTTGGGCTGACGGCCCACTTTGCTTTGTATTTGTGTTCTGCCTCGCCGCCCTGACCCACTCCATTTGTTTTTGAGCCCTCTGGTTGAACGAAATCTTGTAACCAAAAACTTGCAGTTGGGTGAGGAGCTTTTCTTTTGACTGCAGTCTGTCGTTTGCTTCATTTGTGTCATTTGTGTCTGTTGTCTGCTGCTATTTGTCAGTTATCATTAAGTCTCTATTCCTTAACCTTTGCCTTTAGGAAAATCCATGGGGCAGACTGGCACCAAGGAGCTGCCACCCCCTTGGCCCTAGTCCTTGACCATTTCAAGGAGTTCAAAAGATGTGCCGCTGGCTATGGGGAAAATGTATATAAAGGGAGATTAATGATTTTTGTCACTCAGGAATGGCCAGCAGTGACCTTCCACTTCCTCCTCCCCTCCACCCAGTCCGATCTGTACACGTGGCCGCCCCCGAGCAGAACCCCAACTGAGAGCCCCTTCTGAAGCTTTTTCCCTCTGCCCCCTGCAAGAGGTACCAATGCAAGGTGGAGGCTCTATGTTTGTTTACACCCCTTTTTCCACCTCTGATCTCTGCAATTGGAAAAGCCAAAACCCTCCTTTCTCTAAGGACCCTGATAGTCTGATAAATTTCCTAGAGTGTGTTTTTTCCACACACCGTCCCACATGGGACGACTGCCAACAAATACTCCGAGTTCTTTTCACTGCAGAGGAATGACTACGAGTCCTCACTCTGGGTCAAAAGAGTGTTCGAGACCTGGACGGAACCCCCTCGATAGATCTACAGAGAGTAGAACATGCCTTCCCTTCTTCACGCCCTAATTGGGACCCAAACGCGGACAAAGGTAAGGAGGCTTTAAAACAATATCGCCAAAGGCTTCTAGATGCAATTCGAGTGGCTGCTAAGAAACCTACTAATTTGTCAAGAGTAACTGAGGTAAGGCAATTGGCAGAGGAAATGGTTGCTAGTTTGGCCTGCCCAGGTCATAAAGTGACTCACCATGAATTTCTGTGGGTCCCTGAATGCCCAGAAAATTGGGCACAGAACCACACATAGGAAAGGATGTTCAGGTAATGGCCCTCTACCCAGAGGGTGAAGGACATCTCTTAATAGAAGACAAAGACCCAGTTTCAATCAATAATGAGTTGCTAGCTCAATGGCAAAAAGCTGTTCCCGAGGTCTGGGCCGAAAATAATCCTCCTGGGCTGGCTGTAAACCAGGTACCTTTGGTTATAGAACTATTGCCACAGGCTACCCCCGTCAGGCTTCGACAATACCCCGTCAGCCTCCCCGCCTGAAAAGGAATTAAGACTCACATTCAGAGACTAAAAGAAAATGGCATCTTGGTTCCTTGTGTTTCTCCCTGGAATACACCCTTGCTTCCAGTACAGAAACCAGGCACACCAGACTATCGCCCAGTACAAGATCTACGGGAAGTCAACAGACGAGTGGTGACCTTACATCCTACTGTTCCTAACCCTTACACCTTGCTGAGCCTACTTAATCCAGACGGCACCTGGTATTTAGTGCTGGATTTCAAAGACGCCTTCTTTACCTTGCCGATTGGTCCGGTAAGTCAACCTATCTTTGCTTTTGAATGGACAGATCCTGATTCGGGGGTCACTGAACAGTTAACGTGGACTCAATTGCCACAAGGGTTCAAGAATGCCCCCACCCTCTTTGATGAAGCACTAGCTAGGGACCTACTGGGATTCAGGGAGTGCCACCCAGAGGTCACACTCTTACAGTATGTGGATGATTTGCTGATAGCCCCCCCACACACTTATGAACTGTGCTTAAAGGCCACCGAGCAGCTGCTGATGACTTTGGGTCAGCTGGGGTACAGCGTCTCAACTAAAAAGGCACAATTATGCCAGAGTACTGTAACCTATTTGGGCTATAAGTTACATGAAGGCAAAAGGGCCCTATCTAACCAGAGAGTCCAGGCCATATTGCAAATCCCCACCCCAAGGACTAAAAAACAGGTACGTGAGTTCTTGGGACCAGTGGGATACTGTAGACTCTGGATCTTAGACTTCACAGAGATGGCTAAACCCCTGTATGATTCCCTGAAGGGAGATACCCAAAGACCCCTGGAATGGACTAATGATTGTGATGAGGCCTTCTGCCAACTTAAGCGAGCCTTAACCCAGGCTCCAGCCTTGGGACGCCCAAACGTGACCAAACCCTTCACCTTATATGTTAGTGAGCAACGAGGTGTTGCCAAAGGGGTCTTAACACAAGAACTAGGACCCTGGTAATGACCTATAGCTTACCTCTCAAAGAAGCTCGACCCTGTAGCCGGAGGATGGCCACCTTGTCTCAGAATTCTGGCAGCAGTGACCTTACTCTTAAAGGAAGCCAAAAAGCTCATGTTTGGACAAAGGCTCACCCTAGTAACCTCTCACTGCCTCGAGACTCTTATCAAGGCCCCACTTGAAAAGTGGCTATCCAATGCCAGGATCCTACATTACCAAGCTCTGCTCCTAGATCCAGTCTCAGTAGTGTTCAAAACATCCTCAGCCTTAAACCCTGCCACTCTTATGCCCGACGATGACTCTACAGTTCCCCTCCATCAATGCACTGATCTCGTTGAGGAACAACAAAACCTTTGAGCTGATCTGTCTGACCTTCCTTTGAGACGCTCTGAACTACTTTACTGACGGAAGTAGTTTCATCTGGGAAGGTAAGCGAGTGGCGGGGGCAGCGGTGACCACTGAGACTAAGGTACTTTGGGCCAAAAGGTTAGATCCTGGGACCTCAGCCCAGCAGGCAGAACTCATTGCCTTAACTGAAGCCCTAAAGATAGCAACCAGGAAAAAGGCAAACATCTATACGGATAGCAGGTATGCCTTTGCCACTGTCCATGTCCACGGGGCCATATATCAGCAAAGGGGTCTCCTAACCTCAGCAGGATCAAAGATCAAAAATGCTCCCCAGATCCTGGACATTTTGGCAGCTGTATGGCTACCACAACAAGTGGCTATCATCCATTGCAAGGCCCACCAAAAAGGGGATGATCCGATCATACGAGGAAATAATTTGGCTGACCGCACAGCTCGAGATATAGCCACTGCATCAGAGGGGACCACTGAGGATGCAGCGGCTTTATTGCTGATCCCTCTGACCTTACCGTGACCGGTCTATACCCAAAAGGACTGTCATTTGGCCGCCCAGTTGAAAGCAAAACCTAACCTCCCAGGAGGATGGTTCCAGTTACCCGACAAACGAGTGTTACTGCCCGAAGCATTAGGATGAGAACTGATCCACCAGACTCACCGGTCTACTCATCTAGGGGGAACAAAGCTTGCTGAGCTATTTAGAAGTAGATTTTTCATTCCCCACCTGACCAAGTTGACCGCTTCCATCAGCTCTAGATGCCCGCAATGTCAGCAGGTTAACCCAAAGAAGCATCAAGACTTGGAAACTGTCAGATATAAGGGGACAAATCCAGGTGAACATTGGGAAGTTGACTTTACTGAAATAAAAAAACCTGGCCTCCAGGGACATCGATACTTGCTGGTGTTAGTTGATACCTTCACTGGCTGGGTAGAGGCATATCCTGCCAAGTCTGAGTCAGCCTTAGTGGTAGTCAAAAGTCTCCTATGTGATCTAATCCCTCGATTTGGCTTGCCCTCATCTATGGGGTCTGACAATGGCCCAGCTTTCATAGCTCAAGTTACCCAAAAGCTTGCCCAGAATAAACCAGACCCTAAAGGAAAACACTTACCAAACTGATCCTACAAACTGGCGATAATTGGGTAAGCCTCCTTCCCTTTGCCCTTCTGAGAGCCCACTGTACTCCCTACGTTGCTGGAATAACCCCCTTTGAAGCCCTTTATGGTCGCCCACCTCCCTTAATTCCTAGGCTCTCGGAAAACAAGTTAGCTGAACTCACTAACCAAGATCTTATTAAGTCCCTGCAGACACTTCAACCCATATTGACTTCCATCCATCAGCTGTTCAGACAGGAGCACCCAACCCCTTCTGAGGAGACTCGTCTCCACCCGTCCATCGATCCCAGGCATTGGCTCTGATTCGACGACACCATCGAGAGTCCCTTGAGCCCCGCTGGGAAGGACCTTTCACTGTGGTACTCAGCACACCAACAGTGGTTAAGGTAGCTGGAAAGACTGCCTGGATCCACCACTCTCACGTAAAACAGGTCGATGCCACAGGAGAAAAATCCCGAAATAAATGGACTGTGCAACAGACTGGTAACTCCCTAAAGATAAAATTAACCAAGAGTAACGCTTAAGCCCTCCCACAATGAATCCTCTAGTTGTGGCTGTTTCCTTAGACCTGTTGTTGCAAGCATGGGGAGGTTTTGGGCCACCGGGTGACTCTAGGGCGGCCCTAAGGGTAGCTTATGGAAACCCTTGTGACCGCAAAGGGGGCACCTTTGTCTCAGGTCAATTCACTGGCTCATATACCCAGAGTGTAGACTGTGGAAACAAAATGGCCTACCTCCAAATCCAAAGGGGAATAACGGGGTCTTCTCAGAGTTGGATGTGTGCCAACAAGCCTAAAATGAAACTTACTGCAAAAACCCAATGCCCATGTACCACTTTCCAGAAAGCCATGCACTCAAGCTGTTAAGATGAGGTGCAAGAGTGCTCAGCTGGTGGCAAGACTTACTTTACAGCCATCCTCAAATTTACTCTCAGGGGTACCATGGGAGGGGATTGGGACATACAGCCCGGTATTTTGGGACCATCCAACAAATATGCTATTGCTGGATGTAATGGAACCCGGGGTCACAATGTTTGTTAGAATAAGAAAGCACCCCTTCACATATCGGATGAGGGAGGACCGCAAGACATGGCTAGAGAACAACTAATTAAAAAACGGATTGAGGAGCTCACACCTAAGATTCTTTACCATCCTCTAGTTTTGCCTAGACCCAAGGAAGTAAGTTTGGACCCTCAGACTCAAGACTTACTTCAAACCACCCACAGAGCCCTAAACCTGACAAATTCCGATCTAGCAAGTAACTGCTGGTTATGCCTAGCCCAGGGAACCTATAGACCCCTTGCCCTACCCCCAAACCTAACAGTAGCAAAAAATGCTGATACCAGTTGTAAATTAAATATTCCCCTTAAAATACAGCCTGTCCATTTTGAAAAAGGGGTAACATGCATCCAGGGAGTGCCCTATAATTCTAAGACTTCAGTGGAGGTAGGGACACTCTCTTTTTGTAAAAGCCCAGGTAGCACAGTCACAAACTGGAACCAGTTTCCACACCCTTGCTTGGGCGAAGGAAAGGTATTTGTCTGTGGGGGAAATCTGGCCTACACCACCCTACCAGCTAACTGGTCAGGGGTTTGTGCATCAGCTGTACTACTACCAGACATAGACATAATACCCGGTAATGAACCAGTCCCAGTACCCAGCCTCGACTTTATCTCGAGTCGACTGAAGAGAGGCATCACATTAATTCCTCTAGTAGTTGGACTGGGACTCACGGGCACGCTAGCCGGCTCAACTGGATTAGGCATATCTATCCACTCATATGTGAAGTTGTCAAATCAGTTGATAGACGATATTCAAGCTCTGTCTAGCACCATCCAGGATCTCCAGGACCAAATAGATTCTTTAGCTGAAGTAGTTCTACAGAACAGGAGAGGCCTTGACTTACTTACTGCAGACCAAGGAGGCATTTGTTTAGCGTTACAAGAGAGATGTTGTTTCTATGCGAACAAATCTGGTATTGTTAGAGATAAGATTAAAAATTTACAAGATGACCTAATCAAAAGAAAGAAACAATTATATGATAACCCCTTTTGGAGTGCTTGGAATGGCATTCTCCCTTACCTCCTTCCCTTGTTAGGGCCTTTGTGTATGCTCCTTTTAGTCACCACTATAGGACCCTGTATCATAAATCGCTTACACATCTTCATCACTGAGCAGACGCGGAGTACTCGGCTACTGGTCCTGAGGACTCAATATGAGCTCCTCCCTCACTAAATGAGGCAAGGATTTGGCTCAAGTCACAACATCAGAGGGGAATGTAATGCTCAGACCATTGACTAACCAAATGCGCCACCATCTTGTTCTGTATGCGCCATTTTAAAATTAAGTTTCTGTTTCCTACTTAAGTTTCTGTTTCCTAAGTTTCCTTTTCCCCGAACTGACGCTTTGCTTGCCGCCCTCAATAACCAACCAACTTTTTCCCCGTGTTCTTACCACCCAAAATTCATCAATCATTGCTAGTCTTGTCCTCCCCATACCCACTATAAAGGTAACCACCCTTAGTTGTTAGGCACGCAGTCTCGAGATCAATCAACAGAGACTGCGTGGCCAGGCTTGGCAATAAAACTCCTTCACTCTTGATTGATTGACTTTCATTTCTAAATCATCATTGCACTATTTCACAAACAAACAGCAGGTCTGCCCAACTGACAGAGTTACATGCTGTCGCCTTTCCTACCCAACCCCTTAATATTTACACTGACAGTGCATACATCGCGCATTCTGTTCCCCTTTTGGAAACAGTTGGACAAATTAGACATGCCTCCACCACTGGAGAACTTTTTAGACAAATACAAAGATTGATTTCCAAAAGGTCCCATCCATTTTTATTTGACACTTGTGTGCCTATTCTAAGCTATCAGGACCCTTTGCTGAGGGTAACCACAAAGCTGACCTAGCCACTCAAACTCAAAACCCTCTCTATGTACTAATTTATACCACCCCTGATGAAAAAGTTGCCACAGCACAAAAGAGTCACCAATTACACCACCTTAATGCCCAGACCCTTCGACTCATGCACAAGGTTACTAGAGACCAAGCCAGACAGATAGTTAAAAATTGCCCCTCCTGCGCTACACATCTTCCTGTTTCACATTTTGGAGTCAGTCCCAGGGGATTGCTGCC
This sequence comes from Hydrochoerus hydrochaeris, assembly GCA_004027455.1. Lineage (NCBI taxonomy): Eukaryota > Metazoa > Chordata > Mammalia > Rodentia > Hydrochaeridae > Hydrochoerus > Hydrochoerus hydrochaeris. The sequence continues at coordinate 38,628 of PVLA01011844.1, read as the reverse complement.
CAATGCGTTGTGGCAAATGGATGTCACCCATATACCCAAGTTTGTAAACCTTAAATATGCCCATGTGACTTTAACAGTTTCATTTATGCCTCCCTCCAAACAGGCGAGGCCACCAAACATGTCATCAGCCATGTGCTCACTGCCATGTCGGTCTTAGGATGCCCACAACAACTCAAAACTGACAATGGTCCAGGCTATACCAGCTTTGCCTTTGCTCAATTTTGCAAACATCTCAATATCCAACATATTATGGGCATGCCCTATAACCCTCAAGGCCAGGGAATTGTTGAAAGGGCATATCTCTCCCTTAAACTTACTATTGAAAAAATAAAAAAAGGGGAATGGTACACCACCAACGGATCACCCAGGAATATTTTATCTCACTCCTTATTCATCCTTAATTTTTAAAATCTGGATGCCAATGGACAATCAGCTGCCACCCAGTTTTGGCACACAGAAACACAGAAACAGTTTGCCTCTGTGCTATGGAAGGACCCTCTAACTAATTCATGGAACGGCCCAGACCCAGTCCTTATCTGGAGTCAGGGATCAGTATGTATCTATTCCAAACAAGGGAAGTCTGCACGTTGGTTGCCAGAGCATCTAGTTAAGCAAATAGACAGATGACTCCAGGGAAAAAGAAACCCCCTGAGAGGACTTCTTCTTTTCACAGATAATGAATGACACCAAAAACCTGGATCCTGCTACTGGGAACACTGATGGTCCTGCTGCCTATGACAAAAAGTGATCTTGGAGCTCCAGTTAACCCCAGAAAAATACAACAACAGATGTTTGGCACTCCATGCAGTCACCAGGGGGGTATTGTCCAGGTCACACCCCACAGTTTCACCTCCTCCCGGGATTGTGGTGATAGATTAGCCTACCTCCAGTATTCCAGCTCTATAGGTGGAGGCTACCACCAAAGCTGGGTATGTTACAAAAAGCCTGTTATTGTTCCCCCCCAGTGGGGGACGACCAGGGAATCTAAAACCTTGCCCTAAGGAATGCACAGCATACTATTATGAAATGCATTCCTCCTGTTATCAATCTGCACAAATGTGCATTGGAGCGCTCAATAAAATTTATTTCACTGCCATTCAACAGAGCTCCTATAGGGGCTCTTTTGGTGGGGATTGGGATATTGTCCCAAGAGTCCTTGAGTCATATAAGTATGCCAAAGCCTCATGCCCTGATACACCAGGTAAGACGGTGTGCTGGAATGAGGTTGCTCCCATTCATGTCTCTGATGGAGGCGGACCTCAAGACAAGATCAGAGAGTTACAGACACAAAAGCAACTAGAGGAAATTATAGATGCAATGTTCCCCCAAAACAAATATCACCCTCTAGCACTCCCCAAACATCGGGGAATAGATTTAGATACTCAAACTTCTGATATACTGACAGCCACACATGGAGCTCTAAATGCCTCCAATCCTGAGTTAGCCAAAGAATGTTGGCTATGCATGACCTTGGACACCCACATGCCCCTTGCTATCCCTTCAGACATGACCCCATTCTCTGTCACTACTGACAACAGGCAAAACTGCAGTTCCAACCTTCCCTTTAGGGTACAGCCCTTGGGTTTTAAAGATTCCCCCTGCTTTCAAGGAAAATCTGATAATGATACCTCTAATTTTGAGGTTGGTTTTATTACCTTTGCCAACTGTAGCTACATAAGTAATTATAGCTCCTCCCTTTGTCTCCCAAGGGGACGTGTTCATTTGCAGAGGAAACATGGCTCTAATGCTCCTACCTGTCAATTGGACAGGGTTATGTGTGGTGGCTACCCTGCTACCTGATATAGATATCATACCAGGAAATGAGCCCGTTCCTGTTCCTAGCCTTGACTACATTGCAGGCTGCACAAAGAGGGCAGTTCAATTCATTCCCGTTGGTGGGGCTAGGCATTTCAGGAGCTGTAGCTACAGGATCAACAGGACTAGGGATTGCTATACATTCTCATATCAAGCTCTCTAACCAGTTAATTGATGATGTTCATGCCTTATCTAATACTATTCAAGACATTCAAGATCCATTAGACTCCCTGGCAGAGGCAGTTCTCCAAAACAGCAGGGGGGTTAGACCTCCTCACAGTGGAACAGGGAGGAATCTGCTTGGCTTTACAGGAACACTGCTGTTTTTATGCAAATAAATCAGGTATAGTCCAAGATAAGATTAAAAGCCTACAAGAAGATTTGGTAAAAAGAAGAAAAGAGCTATTTGAGAATCCTCTTTGGAGCGCATGGAACGGAATGCTGCCCTACCTCCTTCCCTTACTTGGGCCCTTACTTGGACTATTAGCCCTGCTCTCATTAGGACCCTGCCTCTTAAATAAATTGATGGCTTTTGTTAAACAACAGATAGATACTACAAATGCAAACCATACAGGTCCATTACCACAGGCCTGAGATGGCCGACAGAGGAGATTACGTAGAGCCCTAAAGGCCTTATTGTTATGGTGATGCCCAAAGTGGACTACCTTAACCTCCTCACCCTGGTGCGCTAGACTGGATAGCCAGAGACGGGCAACTGGAGCCCACATGCATCACTAACCACCACCTAAGACAGGAACAGAGCCTCCCGCTGCTCTGTTTTCCAATGACGGGTAAAGATCGAGTTGGCCCTGTGTGAAGGCATCCTGACCCAAGACAGGCACAGTCTCCTCAGGGATAGATATACAGCCTGGCTATTGATTTTTAGAGAAAAGGGGGACCTGTGGGAGACCTAAACCTGGCCTCCATTCTGAGATAATAAGCCACCCTCACATTTCTGAGTTAAGCACTAGGGTTAAGCTTCTGTTTAAAGATAAATTCCTATTTCTCAGCCTTCCCTGGCCATCCCGCCCGAAATCCCGTGGTATGGGACCTCCCACCGTTGCTTGGTAACCTGCTGATGTCAAGGGCTCTGGCTTCTGCGCTTCAGAACAAAGGGTTCCCGCACTTCCGAATCCTATATATTTGCTACGTTTCCCCTTAATAAACGAGACTTGATCAGAGCTTTTGTCTTGTCTCCATTTCTCATGTTTCTTGTCCCTTTATCATCCCCACTCCCCCTCTAGGGCCTTCATTGACTTACCTGCGGGTCGGGACAGAATAAAGTTACATATTTGACAGTTTATTAGTATGTAATGTTAAAGCCATGAGCATGACTCATTCAGGGATCATATGCAGCAACAGAAGAAAATAAGAACCAGGACAGTATCCAAGAAAGCAATGACTTTTAATAGGAAGCTAAAAAGAGGATTTGGAGAAGCACCAGTATCCTTTAGTACTGCTTGTCATGTGCCAAATACCTGTGCTAAATGGTTTGTAAATATCATTTCTTTTAATCCCCCGAAAAACTTTATGAAGTAAGCCTTATCATTCCCATTTTACTGAGAAGGAAACTGGGGCTCAGAGACATGAAGATGACCTGCTGAAATTTACCCTGCTAGTCAGTGGCAGAGATGGGATTCACTCAGATTTGTTTGCCTTTGCAGTTCATGTGCTTACTGTCAAGAAACCTAGGAAAAAGTGGTCCTGAGGTTCAAAAGATGAAGAATTATAAGGAAAAGCAGCACACTCCATGGTGTAATATCAAACTAAATCCAATAGTTTAGTCAAGTCAGAGAAATACAGAAAAACATCCAGTAGATTAACAAGTGGATATTATAGATGACCTTGGTGAGGATAGTTTCAGCAGGTGGTGGGAGCTCAAGGCAGATTGCAAATTCTTGAGAAGAGAAAGAGGAAATAAATGGAAACAGTAAATGAAGACTATTCAAATATTCTAGATTGGAAAGGAAGGAGAGAGATAAGATTGTGGCTAGAGGGAAAGAGGGAGTAATCCAGTAGCTAGGGACTTTATTTTTTATTATTAAAAAGTTACATGTTTGATGTAGGAGAGTTTGAAGATACCCGTGAATAAAAGGGATCCCACAAACCAGAAATAATAATGAGTAACATTTTGGCATTTCTTTCTGATCTGTATTTGTCCTATATACACAATACATGGTTTTGCAGAAACAAAATCTGATCATGCACACTGTTTTATAACTTGTTTTTCAGTTAGAATATATTTTAAACACCTTGCCATCTTAATAAATGAAAACATTATTCTAACTGCAGCTTGACATTCCTACAGGTTGTAGTGAAACATCATTTCTTTCACTGCTAGTTTCTATAATTTGTTTCTTCCCCTCCTTTCACCTCTTCTCCTTTCCCTTCATCTTACCTCCTTTCCCTTTCCTTCCCAGATATTTTTGACACCAGCTGTTGTACAGTAAAAGTGAAGTTCATTCATCCAAAATAAATTAAATAGTAAATGAAGAAAATATTGGAGAAACACTTGTTTGAAAGAATTTATTGCCTTAAACTGAGAAAATAAGGTGTTACTGAAAAATAGTGTTTAATTTTGAAAAAAATATTGCAGTAAAAAACACACTGTGACTATTTCCCTTGAAATACTCTCCTTTTATTTGAACAAACTTATTCTATCATAACCACTTTCTGAAACAGTTCTGGAAGTCCTTTTTCATGAGTGTCTTTAGTTGCACTTTCATGACTGACTCTATGCCCTAAGTCAACTTATAACTTCTACATTTCAAGGTCATTTTGACATTGGAGGAGAGCCATAAGATGCCAAATTCAGTGAAAAAGGTGGATGCAGAGACATTATTTTTTTATGAGCTAACTTTTCCATTGGGTGGCACTCCTCACCATCAGTCATTATATTTTTTATCACACCTTGTGAAGATACTCATGAAAAATGGCTTCCAGAATTGCTTCAGAAAGTGGCAAGAATAATGAGATAAGTGCTTTTAAAGTGTGTGTGAGGTATTTTGAGAGAGATTAATGAGAATATGTCTTTTACTATAAGATTTTCAATTTAAACTTTCACCATGTTCCAATCACCTCTTGTATTTATACCTAGTGGTGTGTATTTGCACATTTGCATTTGTGTCACATACAAAAAGATGTTAGTAGGAGAAAGGTTGAAATACAGTGGGAAATGGGGAGGGAGGGCTGTCAAACAATGGCTTACAATGGCTTCTTAGGAAACAATTTCCTAAGAAAGAAGAAAGAAACAGAACATGATTCCTTGATTAACTTTAGATACCTGTAAGTTTGTGAAAGATGTTTCAGGTTGGGTGGCAAAAAGTTGAAGCTATTTTTGCCCTCTATATTCATACTTAACTGGGAATCCAAGTTTTTTGGAAAGAAACAGGGGGTAGGGGACTTAGGAAAATGTGCAAAGGGCTGAAATGTTTTTTGGTTAAATGAAAGAATGGGAGAGAATGCTGATGATGGGCATATGGATCCATGACAATGTTGAAAGTACATTTGAGACTAAAGCACAATTGCCATGTACAGAAGTTAGAAATGTTGGTGTGATATAAATTTGAAGCTCTGCTGTTATGTAAGTGCAATGGGAAAACCGAGAGTGAGGGAGTTGGAAATACTGGTAAGATAGTTGCTGAAGCTGGAAATGAAGAAGAGGACTAACAAACTGCTTGCACGAAAATGGAAGGATCAAAGGACAGGAGAACTAAATGAATTAGGATAATAATAATAGAGAGATAAAAGGATTTAGTCAGAGAAGTAGAACTCTATCCAGCAAGGAAGCTACTGTTCCAGGCCACAAGGATTGAGACTGAAGCTCCCTCATCTGGCAACAGTGTCACACTCCAATCTATACCAATACAGAAACTGTAACCACTGGGTTTGCACCATGTGAATGCAAATAAGTTATAGGTAAGTCCAATAGGTTATAGGGCTGAGATAACTCTAGCTATTAGATCTGGCTGCCACCCTCCTCTATGAGTGTGATGAGACTAAATTTATAGGGTCTTTATCCAGGTTGCTAATGCTCCTCTTTCCCTGGCACTTATCCTCTAAGTAAGTCTATGGTCATCTTCATTATGCCATGTATTTCACTGCTCCTGTTCAAGACTGCCACTGCTACATGAACACCATAAATTCTCCTCTGTAACTTCTGGCACTGTTTCATCATACTCATCAAACACTTTTATATCCTCAGCCTCAAAAGCAAGAGTTCCCCTCACACCCCCACCCCGACACAAACACACACCAGTAGCTACCACTGCAGTCCTTTGGAACAAGGTTGCCTTTATCATTCACAGAGCAAGATGAAGGGTGGGGTTGATTTCCTGTTTACTCTCATTTTTACTTTCAGGCCATTACTTCCTTATTTTCCTGAAACAAAACTATAAGCTATAAAATCCAAATCTGAACATTTGTGGTCATTCAGTTATTCTCTATCTTTCTCTCCAAGTCACTCATGAATTCATTTTTAGGCCACTCCCCTTCATTTATTTACAACTTTGGCCTCTGGCCTCTGGTTTACAATCTGTCTTCCCATCTCAAGCTCTACCACTATCCTGAGTTATTTCTCTATCCTGAAGGGTAACCAAGCAACGTCTTGCAACTCAGTTCCTTGACTTTTTCATCTCAAATAACCTCTTTCATGTTAGTGCACTCACACTGATAGCCACAGTTGAAATATTATTAATTGAAACTATCAATCCACAATCAGAATTAATATCACAAATTTGAACATTGAAACCTCTAGGCACAACCTCTTATTCCTAGCTTTCCAATTACTAACAATATGATAGTTTCTCGGCTTCTGAAATCCATGGATCCCTCTATGTCCTTCCATCCCATCTAAGTTCTACTTTTGTATTTCAGTCATTACTTAGCCAAGATTCCATGGGTTATAATTGCAATAACATTCCTGCCAGAATTCTGAAGTCCTTTGCTTCATGTTTTTTTTATTTAAAAAAAAGTTTTATTTATTTTTATTGGTACATGTTTGTAGTGCATAATAATTGCATTCATGTTGGGATTTGGTGCAGGTATGTGACACATCTCAATTCTTTGTTTTAATCTCTTTCCCTCTTCTCCCTTCCAATCCCTACATCTCTTGGATCCCTTCTACTATGTAATTTTTGCACGTTTTTGAGCATATAGCAATCACATTCCTCATCGGGACTTGGTACATACACAAAACACATCGCAATTCCTCCTCCATTTTATGTCATTTACCTCCCCTTTCTCTACCTCCCTCTGTTTCCTGGTTCCCTTAACTTATGCTACAGATCTATTTTGCTATTTCCTATTGTCTATCATTTATTGTGCTCTGTGCTCTGTAATTCAACTTTCCTGTGTAAGAGAAGCCATATGATGTGTAAGCTTGTGTGTCTGATTTATTTCACTTGACATTATAACCTCAAGGTGAATCCACTTTCTTACAAATGATTCATATTTATCCTTCTTTATTGCAGAGTAGTACTCCATTATGTATAAATACATTTTCTTTATTCATTCATTTGTTGATGAACATATATACTACTTTTACCTGATATTAACACCAGAGAAGGACCTAACTGAGAAAGAGAGTTGCAAGCCAATTTTCCTAATGAACATAGATGTAAAAATCTTCAATAAGATACTGGCAAACAGACTGTAGCAAATCATCAAGAAGATTGTACACCATGATCAAGTAGGACTCATCCCAGGGATGCAAGAATGATTCAACATATGTAAATCAATAATTGTAATACAACATATTAACAGAGCCAACACAAGAATCATACGATCTTCTTAATAGATGCAGGAAAAGCTTTTGACAAAGTCCAGTACCCATTTATGATTAAATAAAACCTACAGAAAATTGGAATAGGTGGTCTTTATTTCAATCTGAGAAAAGCCATCTATGACAAACCAACAACCAATACCATACTAAATGGATAAAACCTGAAAACTTTGTGTCTATAATCAGGAACAAGAGTGCCTGCCTGGCAAGCAGAAGGTCATGAATTCAAAGCCAGTACCAGAAATAAATAAATATATAAATAATCAATAAATCAATCAGAAACAAGGGAAGGATGTCCACTGTCTCTATTGTTACGCAACATAGTCTTGGAAACTTCAGATGAAGCAATTAGACAAGTGAAAAAAAATAATAGGAATAAAGATAGGAAAGGAAGAATTTAAGTTGTTGTTTTCAGATGACATGATAGCCCACAAAGAAGATCCCAAAAATTCCACTAAAAAACTGGTAGATTTAATAACAAAATTCAGAAGTGTAGCTGTATGCAAAGTCAACACTCAACAATCAATGGCAACATGAATAACAAGCTCAATGAGAGAGAAATCAGGGAAATAATACCTTTCATGATCACACCCCCCCAAAAAGGAAATACATAGGAATCAATCTAACGAAGGAGGTAAGAGACCTCTACATTGAAATCTACATTACTCTGAAAAAGCAGATTGAGGAAGATATTTGAAAATGCAGAGACATCCTGTGCTCTTGGGTAGGAAGCATCAATATATTGAAAATGGCCATACTTCCAAAACAGCCATATAGATTTAATGCAACCCCAATCAAACCAATATCACATCTCACATAATTAGAAAAAAACCCTAAAATTCATCCAGAACCAAAAGAGACCTAGAATAGCAAAAGCAATCTTGGGTAACAAAGGCAAGGCAGAGGGCATCATAATTCCTGACTTGAAATTATACTATACAGCTACTGTAATAAAAACAGCACGGTACTGCCAAAAATAAAAAACAGACACTAAGATCAGGAGAACAGATTAGAAGATGCAGAAACAACTCCAGATACACCAATCCACCTTATGTTTGACAAAGGTGCCCAACACATTCACTGGAAGAAAAATAACCTCTTCAATAAATGGTACTGGAAAAACTTGCTCTGTATATGCCAAAAATTAAAGTTGGACACATATATTTCACCATGCACTAAAATAAAATCAAAATGGATCAAAGATCTAAATATTAAAATTGAAACATTAAATCTTCTGGAAGATAAAGTAAAACTTTTGAAGATATTTGTGTTGGCAAAGATTTTAAGAATAAAGCCCCAATTGCACAGGAATAGTCACAAATAATCAACAACTGGTATCTTACCTTACTGAAAAGCTTTTGCACAACAAGAGAAACCACCAACAGAGTGAAGAGACAACACACAGTGAGGGAGAAAATGTTTGCCACATGTTCCTCAGACAGAGGATTACTATAAAGAACATACAAAAAACTAAAAAGAATCAGTCCTCTGAGATTCAAAGAACCAATCCAAAAACGGATATCTGAGATGAATACTCACTTCTCATATGAAGAAATACAAACGGCAAATAAATACATGAAAAATGTTTGACTTCACTGGTCATTCTATAGATGTAAATTAAAACAACACTGAGAATCTACCTCACCCCAGAAAGAATAGCTATTCTGGAAAAATCAGGCAATAACAAATGATGGGGGAAAAGGAACACCTCACTGTTTGTGGGAGTGTAGACTGATGCAATCACTCTGGAAATCATTGTGGAGCTTCCTCAGAAAACTAGGATTCAATGGCAATGCACAATGAATGTACCATTGTTTCATTCATTTCATCCCTTCAAACCCTGATTGTTGTGGTTTGAAATTTTGTTTTAATGTTTTTCTCTTTGAAGTAAAATGGATTAAAAAAGAAAATCCTTTCCTATGCCTGTCTTTAAAAGTGTTACCTATTTTATCTTCCAATAAATTGTCTCTTTTAATATTTAGATCTTTTGCACATTTTAGGTTAGTTTAGCACATGATGAATAATGTGCATCTAGGTTCAATCTTTGGCATGTGGATAACCAGGTTTCCCAGCACCTTGTGCTAAAGACTATCTTTCCTCTAGTGAAAATTTTTGGCCCCTTTGTTAAAGATCAGTTAATTGAGTGTGTCTGGAGTTGTTTCTGCATCCTTCATTCTGTTCCATTTATGCACAAGTCTTTTTTGCCAGTGCCATTCTGTATTTGTCACTGTAGCTTTGTAAGATAGCTGGAAGTCTGGAGTTGTGATGTCTCCTATCTTGCTCTTGTTGTCCAAGACTATTTTTACTATTCTGGGTCTCTTAAGGTTCCATGTAAATTTTAAGAATGTTTTCTAAAATTATCTGAGGAATGCTATTAGTATTTTTATTGGGAAAGTATTATGTTTATATATCAATTTTGGAAGTATTGTCATTTTCAGTACACATTTTTGCCTATTCACAAATGGGATAGCTTTCAAATTTTTAATGACAAATTTGATCTCATTTTTCAGATTTTTGTAATTTTCATTGTAGAGATTTTTCACTTTCATGATTAGGTTAATTCCTAAGTATTTAAATTTTCTTGATGTTGCTATGAAAAGTATTGATTCTCTAATTTCTTTCTCAGTGAGGTTATTGTTGGTGTACAAGAATGTTATTGATTACTGTGTATTAATTTTTATCTTGCTTTGTTACTGAATTTGGTTAGTGATTCTAACAATATTTTATTGGAAATTTTGGCATCTTCTAGTATAGGAGCATGTATCTGCAAATAATGATAATTTTACTTTTTCATTCCCTACTTATATTGTTTTTATTTATTTCTCTTGCCTGATTCTTATGGCTAATATTTTGAGAATTATATTGTACACAAGTGATGATATCAGATACCCTCATCTTACTCTAGATTTTAGATGGCATATTTTCAGGATCTCCCTCATATAATATGACAGTGGCAATGTTTGTTTGTCACAAATATTTTTTATCAGATTGAGAGAAAGTTTTTATGTACCTATTTTTTTCAGAGTTTTTCATGAATGGATGTTAGATTTTGTCAAAGGCCTTTTCTGTGTCTTTTGACAATATCATGTAATGTTTGTCCTTGCATATGTTTATGTGGTGTATTACATTTATTAATTTGCATATGTTGGACTATTACTGGAATGAATCCTACTTGGTCATTATGTGTGATTTTTTTGTTGATTTGTTGCATTCAGTTTACAAGTGTATTTTTAAAGAGAAACAATAAAAGTAAATCAGAGTTTCAAAAGAGGCTATTAGGAGAGTAACAATAATTAAAATATTACATATTGTTATATTTGTAGTAGCTATTCAGAGTACAATATATAGGCATGAAACCTTGTCCAAATAATATTAGCAAAAATCTTTCTTTTTGATGAACTAAGAGTAGCTAGATTTATGACTATGTAAACTATTTTGTGTATAAATATATTTATTTTTTCTTTTTCCATTCCTTCCTTTCCCCTTTCTCCCATCACAATTTGTCTTTTCTTTTGAACAATTTCTTCCCAATTCATACTATCTATTGCTCATTTTGGATCTTATTTACTTGTTCAGTTTTTCACACTGGTAAGACAATATGATGTTTACTCATGTGGTTCTGAGTTATTTCATGTATGAGTATGCTCTAGAGTTCCATCCTTTTACCTATACAATGATCCAGTTCATCCTTCTTTATGGATGAGTAGTATTCCATTATGTATTTTTAGAAACCATGTCTTTTTTATCCATTCCTCAGTTGATGGGCATTTGAGTTGTTTCCAAGTTTTGGATATTACAAATTGTGCTGCTATATACACGAGTGTACATTTATCACTGTGGTATGATGTTTTTAATTCTTCTGCAAAATACCCAGAAGAGAAATAGCTGGGTCAAATAGGACCTTTAATTCTATTTTTTTATTTTAAAAACAAAGGAATGATAAAAAAATCATACAGTGATTTTTTGTCTTTGGCTCTATTGATGTGGTTTATTGCATTTGTTGATTTATATATGTTGAACCATCCCTGCATTTCTGGGATGAATTCCACTTGGTCATGGTGTGTAATCATCTTGCTTTGCTCCATTCTGTTCACTAGTGTTTTGTTGAAAATTTTTATAGCTCTGTTCCTTAGGGAGAAGGACCTGCAGTACTACTATTTGGTTGGGTCTTCCTATGGTTTAGCTATCAGAATAATGCTTGCCTCCAAAAATGAGTTAGGGAAAATTGTTTCCCTTTCAATTACATTAAAAAGTTTCAAGAGTGTTGGCAGTAAATAGTCTCTAAATTTCTTGTAGAATTCAGCTTTTAATTTTATCACAACCTGGCCTTTTCTTTGTTGTTTTTAATAATTTTAATAATAGTTTTCAATTTTAGTAACTGATTTTACATTATTCAAAATAATTATATCTTCTTGATTCAGTTTTGGTAATTCACATATTTCTAGGAACCTGGCCATATCTTCTGTGTTTTTCAGCCTATGCATGTAAAGATTTTCAAAGTAGATATTGACAGTCTTCTGAATTTCCACAGGATCTATAGTAATTTCACCTGTTTCCATTCTCAATGCATGAAGCTGAGTTTTTCTCACCTTTTCCTGATAAGGTTGGCTAGGGGCTTATCAATTTTGTTTATTCTTTCAAAGAACTTTTTGATTCATTAATTCTTTGTAATGTTTTTTAGCTTCAATTGCATTAAGTTTTGCTCTGATCTTTATATATTTCCTCCCTTCTACGAACTTTGATCTTGACTTACTCTTCTTTTTATAGATGCTTGAGTTGTAGTATTAGGTTGCTTATTTGAACTTTTTCACTTTTCCTCATGTGAGAATGTGTTGCTATATTTTTCCCTCTTAGGATCACTTTCATTATATTCCACAGGTTCTGGTACATTCTGTTTGCATTTTCATCTAATTGTAGTTATGGTTTAGATTCTTTTTCAGTTTGATCTATGCCCCATTGATTGTTCATCAGGGTATTATTTGATTTCAATGTGTTCATGTAGTTTTTACTTTAATTTCTAATTTCAGTGGACTATGTTCAGGTAATATGTGTGAGACAATTTCGATTCTTTTGCATTTACTTAAACATGTTCTATGGGCTAGTATGTGGTCTATCTTGGAGAACGTCCCATGTGTGCCTGAGAAGAATATGTATTCTGATGTCACTATGTGGAACACTCCATAAACATCTAGTAAGATCATTTGTTCACAGGCTTGATACTGTTCCATTACTTCTTTGCTGAATTTTCACCTAGTGGATCTACATCTTTGTAACAATAGGGTATTAATGTCCTCCATTACAGTCATTTCATTGCATATTTGATTTTACATGTCTATTAGTATTTGTCTTATATAGTTGGGTGCTCCCATATTTGGTGCATATATATTTATTATTGTTACATGCTCCTCTTGAATTTTTCTTCTAATAAGTAGGCAGTGAACTTCTTTTTTTCTTTTGATCATTTTTGATTTGAAGTTTGCATTGTCTGAAAAAAATAGCTTTATCCTGGGTTCCTGCCATGTAGAATATTGTTTTGCATCTTTTGACTTTCAGTCTATAAGTTGCTCTTTGAGTTAGATGTGTTTCTTATATACAGCATATTGTTGGATCTTCTGTCTTAATTCATTCTGCCAATCTCTTTCTTTTGATTGGTGAATTGAGGCCATTTACATTGATGGTTATTACTGGTATGTATTGGCTTGACTTTCGCATGTTTCCTACTGTTGGTTATCTATTTTTCTCCTCTGTTTAGTTTCTTGCCTTGCTTGTTTGTTTCTTCCTGTTGTTTTCTGGGAATTTAGGTCATTTTTATGTCTATCTAGAGTATCTTTCAGTACTCCTTTTAAGATGGGTTTGGTGGACATTAATTTTTTCTGTTGTTCTTTTTCATGGAAGTATCTTATTTCTCCATTATTTTTGAGAGATAGTTTTTCAGGAATATCAATCTGGGTTGAAAGTTGTTTTCTTTTAGGGCTTGAAATATTTCATTCCAAGTTCTCCTTGATTTGAGGGTTTGTGTTGAAGAGTCAACAGTGATTCAAATGGGCTTTCCTTGATAGATGATGCATTTCTTTTCTCTAACAGCTTTTAGTATTCTGTTTTTATACTTAATTTCTGGGGTCTTATTCCCCACAGCCCCATTAGCATTTCTTATAAGTTGAATTTTTGATGCTAGCCATTCTTTCTTAGATGAGATATGATCTTGGTGTTTTTAATTTGCATCTCTGGAATGACAAATGATGTTTAATACTTTTTCATGTATTTCTTTGCCACTTGGATTTCTTCTGAGAAATATGCATTCATCTCAGATACCCATTTTTGTATCGGGTCTTTGAATCTGATGTATTTGATTTTTTTTTAAATCTTCATATATTCTAGATATAAGTCCTTTATCTGAGAGACAAGTTGTTATAAATTTTTCCCACTCTGGCAGTGTCTTTTCACTCTGTTGATGATTTCTTTGTTGTAGAAAATCTTTTTAATAAGGTGAGATCCCATTTGTTGATTCTGGGAAGTAGTTTCCTTATAATGTAGCTATTGTTCATGAAGTCCCTGCCTACAACTATGTCTTCAGGATTGTCTTTGTCTTCCAGCAGATTTAGTGTTTCAGGTTTAATATTGAAGTCCTTGATCCATTTTGAGTTTAGTTTAGTGCATGGTGAGAGACATGGTGAGAGTCTTCAGCATGTAGAAAGCCAGGTTTTCCAGCATTACATATTAAAAATGCTATCTTGCTTCCAGTGAAAATGCTTGGCTCCTTCATCTAAAACAAGCTAACTGCATTTGTTTGGCATTGGGTCTGCATCTTTTCTCTGTTCCACTGATTCTCAAGTCTGTTTTTTTCCAATAACATGCTGATTTTATCATGGTAGCTTTGTAATATAATTTCAGGTCTGAGAATGTGATGCCTCCTGACTTGCCATTGTGAAGAATTGCTTTTTTTTATTCCAGGTCTCCTCTGGCCCCAAAGAAATTTTAGGAATGTTTTCTTTAGATACATGGGGTATTTTAATGGTGATTTGATATTGCATTAAAACTGAATAGGAGTTTTGGGAGTAGGGACATTTTCATTTTGTTGCTTCTTATCCAAGAGCAGGGGTTCCATTTTCTGATACTTTTTGATCTGTTTTTATAGGGTACTGTAATTTTCACTGTACAAATGTTTTGCATCCTTTGTTAGATTGATTCTTGAGTACTTTTTAAAATGCTATTTTCAAGGTTATACTGTCTTTAATTTCTCTCTGTTTTTTGCTTGTGTACAGGAATGTTATTGATTTTTGAGTGTTGAATTTGTAGCCCACTACACTAGTCAATTTAGGCATTAAATCTATAAGTCTTTTGGTGGAATTTTGGGGCCTTCTATGTAGTGTAACATGCCATATGCAAATAGTTATAATTTAACTTCTTTTCCTGTCTTTATTCCTTTTATTTCTTTCTCTTGTCTAATTGCTTTGGCTAATATTTCCAGAGCTATATTGAATAGGCATGGTGAAAATGGAGATCCTTGTGCTGTTCCTGATTTTAGAGTGAGAGCTTTCAGTTTTTGATCATTTAATATGATGTTAACTATTGGTTTGTCATAGATGTGTTTTATATGTTTGAGATAAAGGCCACCTATTCCAGTTTTCTGTAGGATTTTTATCATGAATGGGTATTGGACTTTGTCAAATGGTTTTTCTGCATCTATTGAGATGACCATGTGAATTTTGTCTTTGGTTCTATGTGATGTATCACATTTATTGATTTGCATATGTTGAACCATCCCTGCATCACTGTGATGAATCCCACTTGGGCATGGTGTATGATCATCATGATTTTCTGCATTCTGGTGACCAGTTCCTTATTGAGAATTTTTGCATCTATGTTCATTAGGAAGTTTGGCCTGTAGTTATTCTCATTTGGATCCTTCTCTGATTTTTGGAATCAGGGTAATACTTGCTTCCTAGAATGAGCTTGGAAGTAGTGTTTCCCTTTCAATTTTCTTAAAGATTTTCAGCATTGGTGTCATTAGATCTTCTCTAGATTTCTTTTAGAATTCAACAGTGAATCTATCAGGGCCTGGACTTTTCTTTGTTGGTAAACTTTTTATTCCACTTTCAATTTCATTGGCTGATATCAGGTTATTTAGAATTTTTATATCTTCTTGATATACTTTTGGCAATTCAATTATGTCTAACAATCTGTCCATTTCTTCTGTATTTTAAATGTTATTAGAATATAGTTTCTTATAGTAGTTATTGATAATCTCCTGGATTTCTATGGATCCTTTTGTGAGTTTCCCCTTTTGATTCCTAGTTGCTTGAATTTGGGTTTTTGCTTTCTTTTTTTGATGAGGTTGGCCAATGACTTATCAATTTTATTTATTATTTAGTGATCCAACTTTCCAATTCATTGATTCTTTGTATTGTTTTATAATCTCTATTGCATTAATTCCTACTATTTATAATTTTCTCCCTCACTTGAGCTTTGTGTTTCATTTGTTCTTTTTCTAGTAGTTTGAGTTTCAACATTAGGTTGTTTGTTTGAAATCATTCTTGTTTCCTTATGTGTGAGTTCAACACTATAAATTTACCTCACAGGACTGCTTTCTTTGTATTCCACAAGCTTTAGTATGTGATATTGTAATTACTGTTTAATTGCATATACTGTTTAATTTTATCTTTAATATTCTCTTGGATTCATTAGTTGTTCAGAGGGGTGCTATTTAATTTCCATGTGTTTATGGAGTTTATGTGATTTTCTTTGTCATTGATTTCCAGTTTCATTGCACTATGGTTAGATAGTATGCATGGGATGATTTCAGTTACCCTACATTTACTTAAAAATGCTTCGTTGACTAATGTATGGTCTATTTTGGAGAACGTCCTATGTGCAGCTGGGAAGAATGTGTATTCTGATGCTTTGGGGGTAGAACACTCTGTAGACATCTACCAAGTCCATTTGTTTACAGGCTTGGTTTAATGCTGCTATTTCTTTGTTGATTTTTTTGTCTAGTTGATCTATCCATCTGTGAGAGTGGGGTAGTAAGGTCTCCCACTATAATTGTGTTAGTGCTTATTTGTTTTTTAACAGCTTCATCCACTTATTTAAAATGTTTACAATACACAAATCTAAAGTTATTTGGTTTTTTATGTCTGTCAATATTTGTTTTATATGGTTAAGTGATTCTATGTTTGGTGCATGTATATTCATGATTAGTATCTCTATTTTTTAAAGCTTTCAATTAACAAGTATGTAGTGACCTTCTTGGTCTCTTTTGATTAGTTTTAACTTAAAGTTCACATTGTCGATTCCTGAACTATGCATCATGTTGGAACTTTGGGTGCTGGAGAACAGGTGGACTACTTGCCACCTTGGTGAGCAGCTGGGGGCCTGGAAAGCCACTGGCACACCAGGGTGAGAACTACCAGTGACTCCTGATCTCTGCATCATGTTGGAACTTTGGGCACTGGGAGAACAGGCAGCCTACTGGCCACCATGGTAAGCAGCTGGAGGCCTAGCAAGCCACTGGCGCACTGAGGTGGGAACTATCAGTGATTCCTGAACTCTGCATCATGTTGGAATTTTGGGTGCTGGGAGAATGGGTGGCATACTGGCCACCCTGGTGAGCAGCAGGGGCCCTGCCAGTGTGCGGGCTAAGAATAAGACATTGATCCATCCCCCTCCCCCCATTAGCCAATGTCATTATATGAGGGAGATCCTGAAAATATGCCATCTAAAATCTAGAGTAAGATGAGGGTATCTGATATCATCACTTGTGTACAATATAATTCTCAAAATATTAGCCATAAGAATCAGGCAAGAGAAATAAATAAAAACAATATAAGTAGGGAATGAAAAAGTAAAATTATCATTATTTGCAGATACATGCTCCTATACTAGAAGATGCCAAAATTTCCAATAAAATATTGTTAGAATCACTAACCAAATTCAGTAACAAAGCAAGATAAAAATTAATACACAGTAATCAATAGCATTCTTGTACACCAACAATAACCTCACTGAGAAAGAAATTAGAGAATCAATACTTTTCATAGCAACATCAAGAAAATTTAAATACTTAGGAATTAACCTAATCATGAAAGTGAAAAATCTCTACAATGAAAATTACAAAAATCTGAAAAATGAGATCAAATTTGTCATTAAAAATTTGAAAGCTATCCCATTTGTGAATAGGCAAAAATGTGTACTGAAAATGACAATACTTCCAAAATTGATATATAAACATAATACTTTCCCAATAAAAATACTAATAGCATTCCTCAGATAATTTTAGAAAACATTCTTAAAATTTACATGGAACCTTAAGAGACCCAGAATAGTAAAAATAGTCTTGGACAACAAGAGCAAGATAGGAGACATCACAACTCCAGACTTCCAGCTATCTTACAAAGCTACAGTGACAAATACAGAATGGCACTGGCAAAAAAGACTTGTGCATAAATGGAACAGAATGAAGGATGCAGAAACAACTCCAGACACACTCAATTAACTGATCTTTAACAAAGGGGCCAAAAATTTTCACTAGAGGAAAGATAGTCTTTAGCACAAGGTGCTGGGAAACCTGGTTATCCACATGCCAAAGATTGAACCTAGATGCACATTATTCATCATGTGCTAAACTAACCTAAAATGTGCAAAAGATCTAAATATTAAAAGAGACAATTTATTGGAAGATAAAATAGGTAACACTTTTAAAGACAGGCATAGGAAAGGATTTTCTTTTTTAATCCATTTTACTTCAAAGAGAAAAACATTAAAACAAAATTTCAAACCACAACAATCAGGGTTTGAAGGGATGAAATGAATGAAACAATGGTACATTCATTGTGCATTGCCATTGAATCCTAGTTTTCTGAGGAAGCTCCACAATGATTTCCAGAGTGATTGCATCAGTCTACACTCCCACAAACAGTGAGGTGTTCCTTTTCCCCCATCATTTGTTATTGCCTGATTTTTCCAGAATAGCTATTCTTTCTGGGGTGAGGTAGATTCTCAGTGTTGTTTTAATTTACATCTATAGAATGACCAGTGAAGTCAAACATTTTTCATGTATTTATTTGCCGTTTGTATTTCTTCATATGAGAAGTGAGTATTCATCTCAGATATCCGTTTTTGGATTGGTTCTTTGAATCTCAGAGGACTGATTCTTTTTAGTTTTTTGTATGTTCTTTATAGTAATCCTCTGTCTGAGGAACATGTGGCAAACATTTTCTCCCTCACTGTGTGTTGTCTCTTCACTCTGTTGGTGGTTTCTCTTGTTGTGCAAAAGCTTTTCAGTAAGGTAAGATACCAGTTGTTGATTATTTGTGACTATTCCTGTGCAATTGGGGCTTTATTCTTAAAATCTTTGCCAACACAAATATCTTCAAAAGTTTTACTTTATCTTCCAGAAGATTTAATGTTTCAATTTTAATATTTAGATCTTTGATCCATTTTGATTTTATTTTAGTGCATGGTGAAATATATGTGTCCAACTTTAATTTTTGGCATATACAGAGCAAGTTTTTCCAGTACCATTTATTGAAGAGGTTATTTTTCTTCCAGTGAATGTGTTGGGCACCTTTGTCAAACATAAGGTGGATTGGTGTATCTGGAGTTGTTTCTGCATCTTCTAATCTGTTCTCCTGATCTTAGTGTCTGTTTTTTATTTTTGGCAGTACCGTGCTGTTTTTATTACAGTAGCTGTATAGTATAATTTCAAGTCAGGAATTATGATGCCCTCTGCCTTGCCTTTGTTACCCAAGATTGCTTTTGCTATTCTAGGTCTCTTTTGGTTCTGGATGAATTTTAGGGTTTTTTTCTAATTATGTGAGATGTGATATTGGTTTGATTGGGGTTGCATTAAATCTATATGGCTGTTTTGGAAGTATGGCCATTTTCAATATATTGATGCTTCCTACCCAAGAGCACAGGATGTCTCTGCATTTTCAAATATCTTCCTCAATCTGCTTTTTCAGAGTAATGTAGATTTCAATGTAGAGGTCTCTTACCTCCTTCGTTAGATTGATTCCTATGTATTTCCTTTTTGGGGGGGTGTGATCATGAAAGGTATTATTTCCCTGATTTCTCTCTCATTGAGCTTGTTATTCATGTTGCCATTGATTGTTGAGTGTTGACTTTGCATACAGCTACACTTCTGAATTTTGTTATTAAATCTACCAGTTTTTTAGTGGAATTTTTGGGATCTTCTTTGTGGGCTATCATGTCATCTGAAAACAACAACTTAAATTCTTCCTTTCCTATCTTTATTCCTATTATTTTTTTTCACTTGTCTAATTGCTTCATCTGAAGTTTCCAAGACTATGTTGCGTAACAATAGAGACAGTGGACATCCTTCCCTTGTTTCTGATTGATTTATTGATTATTTATATATTTATTTATTTCTGGTACTGGCTTTGAATTCATGACCTTCTGCTTGCCAGGCAGGCACTCTTGTTCCTGATTATAGACACAAAGTTTTCAGGTTTTATCCATTTAGTATGGTATTGGTTGTTGGTTTGTCATAGATGGCTTTTCTCAGATTGAAATAAAGACCACCTATTCCAATTTTCTGTAGGTTTTATTTAATCATAAATGGGTACTGGACTTTGTCAAAAGCTTTTCCTGCATCTATTAAGAAGATCGTATGATTCTTGTGTTGGCTCTGTTAATATGTTGTATTACAATTATTGATTTACATATGTTGAATCATTCTTGCATCCCTGGGATGAGTCCTACTTGATCATGGTGTACAATCTTCTTGATGATTTGCTACAGTCTGTTTGCCAGTATCTTATTGAAGATTTTTACATCTATGTTCATTAGGAAAATTGGCTTGCAACTCTCTTTCTCAGTTAGGTCCTTCTCTGGTGTTAATATCAGGTAAAAGTAGTATATATGTTCATCAACAAATGAATGAATAAAGAAAATGTATTTATACATAATGGAGTACTACTCTGCAATAAAGAAGGATAAATATGAATCATTTGTAAGAAAGTGGATTCACCTTGAGGTTATAATGTCAAGTGAAATAAATCAGACACACAAGCTTACACATCATATGGCTTCTCTTACACAGGAAAGTTGAATTACAGAGCACAGAGCACAATAAATGATAGACAATAGGAAATAGCAAAATAGATCTGTAGCATAAGTTAAGGGAACCAGGAAACAGAGGGAGGTAGAGAAAGGGGAGGTAAATGACATAAAATGGAGGAGGAATTGCGATGTGTTTTGTGTATGTACCAAGTCCCGATGAGGAATGTGATTGCTATATGCTCAAAAACGTGCAAAAATTACATAGTAGAAGGGATCCAAGAGATGTAGGGATTGGAAGGGAGAAGAGGGAAAGAGATTAAAACAAAGAATTGAGATGTGTCACATACCTGCACCAAATCCCAACATGAATGCAATTATTATGCACTACAAACATGTACCAATAAAAATAAATAAAACTTTTTTTTAAATAAAAAAAACATGAAGCAAAGGACTTCAGAATTCTGGCAGGAATGTTATTGCAATTATAACCCATGGAATCTTGGCTAAGTAATGACTGAAATACAAAAGTAGAACTTAGATGGGATGGAAGGACATAGAGGGATCCATGGATTTCAGAAGCCGAGAAACTATCATATTGTTAGTAATTGGAAAGCTAGGAATAAGAGGTTGTGCCTAGAGGTTTCAATGTTCAAATTTGTGATATTAATTCTGATTGTGGATTGATAGTTTCAATTAATAATATTTCAACTGTGGCTATCAGTGTGAGTGCACTAACATGAAAGAGGTTATTT
The DNA here is from genome assembly GCA_004027455.1 of Hydrochoerus hydrochaeris. Taxonomy (NCBI): domain Eukaryota; kingdom Metazoa; phylum Chordata; class Mammalia; order Rodentia; family Hydrochaeridae; genus Hydrochoerus; species Hydrochoerus hydrochaeris. Next base: position 17,259 of record PVLA01011844.1, on the reverse strand, counting down.
GAGATGAAAAAGTCAAGGAACTGAGTTGCAAGACGTTGCTTGGTTACCCTTCAGGATAGAGAAATAACTCAGGATAGTGGTAGAGCTTGAGATGGGAAGACAGATTGTAAACCAGAGGCCAGAGGCCAAAGTTGTAAATAAATGAAGGGGAGTGGCCTAAAAATGAATTCATGAGTGACTTGGAGAGAAAGATAGAGAATAACTGAATGACCACAAATGTTCAGATTTGGATTTTATAGCTTATAGTTTTGTTTCAGGAAAATAAGGAAGTAATGGCCTGAAAGTAAAAATGAGAGTAAACAGGAAATCAACCCCACCCTTCATCTTGCTCTGTGAATGATAAAGGCAACCTTGTTCCAAAGGACTGCAGTGGTAGCTACTGGTGTGTGTTTGTGTCGGGGTGGGGGTGTGAGGGGAACTCTTGCTTTTGAGGCTGAGGATATAAAAGTGTTTGATGAGTATGATGAAACAGTGCCAGAAGTTACAGAGGAGAATTTATGGTGTTCATGTAGCAGTGGCAGTCTTGAACAGGAGCAGTGAAATACATGGCATAATGAAGATGACCATAGACTTACTTAGAGGATAAGTGCCAGGGAAAGAGGAGCATTAGCAACCTGGATAAAGACCCTATAAATTTAGTCTCATCACACTCATAGAGGAGGGTGGCAGCCAGATCTAATAGCTAGAGTTATCTCAGCCCTATAACCTATTGGACTTACCTATAACTTATTTGCATTCACATGGTGCAAACCCAGTGGTTACAGTTTCTGTATTGGTATAGATTGGAGTGTGACACTGTTGCCAGATGAGGGAGCTTCAGTCTCAATCCTTGTGGCCTGGAACAGTAGCTTCCTTGCTGGATAGAGTTCTACTTCTCTGACTAAATCCTTTTATCTCTCTATTATTATTATCCTAATTCATTTAGTTCTCCTGTCCTTTGATCCTTCCATTTTCGTGCAAGCAGTTTGTTAGTCCTCTTCTTCATTTCCAGCTTCAGCAACTATCTTACCAGTATTTCCAACTCCCTCGCTCTCGGTTTTCCCATTGCACTTACATAACAGCAGAGCTTCAAATTTATATCACACCAACATTTCTAACTTCTGTACATGGCAATTGTGCTTTAGTCTCAAATGTGCTTTCAACATTGTCATGGATCCATATGCCCATCATCAGCATTCTCTCCCATTCTTTCATTTAACCAAAAAACATTTCAGCCCTTTGCACATTTTCCTAAGTCCCCTACCCCCTGTTTCTTTCCAAAAAACTTGGATTCCCAGTTAAGTATGAATATAGAGGGCAAAAATAGCTTCAACTTTTTGCCACCCAACCTGAAACATCTTTCACAAACTTACAGGTATCTAAAGTTAATCAAGGAATCATGTTCTGTTTCTTTCTTCTTTCTTAGGAAATTGTTTCCTAAGAAGCCATTGTAAGCCATTGTTTGACAGCCCTCCCTCCCCATTTCCCACTGTATTTCAACCTTTCTCCTACTAACATCTTTTTGTATGTGACACAAATGCAAATGTGCAAATACACACCACTAGGTATAAATACAAGAGGTGATTGGAACATGGTGAAAGTTTAAATTGAAAATCTTATAGTAAAAGACATATTCTCATTAATCTCTCTCAAAATACCTCACACACACTTTAAAAGCACTTATCTCATTATTCTTGCCACTTTCTGAAGCAATTCTGGAAGCCATTTTTCATGAGTATCTTCACAAGGTGTGATAAAAAATATAATGACTGATGGTGAGGAGTGCCACCCAATGGAAAAGTTAGCTCATAAAAAAATAATGTCTCTGCATCCACCTTTTTCACTGAATTTGGCATCTTATGGCTCTCCTCCAATGTCAAAATGACCTTGAAATGTAGAAGTTATAAGTTGACTTAGGGCATAGAGTCAGTCATGAAAGTGCAACTAAAGACACTCATGAAAAAGGACTTCCAGAACTGTTTCAGAAAGTGGTTATGATAGAATAAGTTTGTTCAAATAAAAGGAGAGTATTTCAAGGGAAATAGTCACAGTGTGTTTTTTACTGCAATATTTTTTTCAAAATTAAACACTATTTTTCAGTAACACCTTATTTTCTCAGTTTAAGGCAATAAATTCTTTCAAACAAGTGTTTCTCCAATATTTTCTTCATTTACTATTTAATTTATTTTGGATGAATGAACTTCACTTTTACTGTACAACAGCTGGTGTCAAAAATATCTGGGAAGGAAAGGGAAAGGAGGTAAGATGAAGGGAAAGGAGAAGAGGTGAAAGGAGGGGAAGAAACAAATTATAGAAACTAGCAGTGAAAGAAATGATGTTTCACTACAACCTGTAGGAATGTCAAGCTGCAGTTAGAATAATGTTTTCATTTATTAAGATGGCAAGGTGTTTAAAATATATTCTAACTGAAAAACAAGTTATAAAACAGTGTGCATGATCAGATTTTGTTTCTGCAAAACCATGTATTGTGTATATAGGACAAATACAGATCAGAAAGAAATGCCAAAATGTTACTCATTATTATTTCTGGTTTGTGGGATCCCTTTTATTCACGGGTATCTTCAAACTCTCCTACATCAAACATGTAACTTTTTAATAATAAAAAATAAAGTCCCTAGCTACTGGATTACTCCCTCTTTCCCTCTAGCCACAATCTTATCTCTCTCCTTCCTTTCCAATCTAGAATATTTGAATAGTCTTCATTTACTGTTTCCATTTATTTCCTCTTTCTCTTCTCAAGAATTTGCAATCTGCCTTGAGCTCCCACCACCTGCTGAAACTATCCTCACCAAGGTCATCTATAATATCCACTTGTTAATCTACTGGATGTTTTTCTGTATTTCTCTGACTTGACTAAACTATTGGATTTAGTTTGATATTACACCATGGAGTGTGCTGCTTTTCCTTATAATTCTTCATCTTTTGAACCTCAGGACCACTTTTTCCTAGGTTTCTTGACAGTAAGCACATGAACTGCAAAGGCAAACAAATCTGAGTGAATCCCATCTCTGCCACTGACTAGCAGGGTAAATTTCAGCAGGTCATCTTCATGTCTCTGAGCCCCAGTTTCCTTCTCAGTAAAATGGGAATGATAAGGCTTACTTCATAAAGTTTTTCGGGGGATTAAAAGAAATGATATTTACAAACCATTTAGCACAGGTATTTGGCACATGACAAGCAGTACTAAAGGATACTGGTGCTTCTCCAAATCCTCTTTTTAGCTTCCTATTAAAAGTCATTGCTTTCTTGGATACTGTCCTGGTTCTTATTTTCTTCTGTTGCTGCATATGATCCCTGAATGAGTCATGCTCATGGCTTTAACATTACATACTAATAAACTGTCAAATATGTAACTTTATTCTGTCCCGACCCGCAGGTAAGTCAATGAAGGCCCTAGAGGGGGAGTGGGGATGATAAAGGGACAAGAAACATGAGAAATGGAGACAAGACAAAAGCTCTGATCAAGTCTCGTTTATTAAGGGGAAACGTAGCAAATATATAGGATTCGGAAGTGCGGGAACCCTTTGTTCTGAAGCGCAGAAGCCAGAGCCCTTGACATCAGCAGGTTACCAAGCAACGGTGGGAGGTCCCATACCACGGGATTTCGGGCGGGATGGCCAGGGAAGGCTGAGAAATAGGAATTTATCTTTAAACAGAAGCTTAACCCTAGTGCTTAACTCAGAAATGTGAGGGTGGCTTATTATCTCAGAATGGAGGCCAGGTTTAGGTCTCCCACAGGTCCCCCTTTTCTCTAAAAATCAATAGCCAGGCTGTATATCTATCCCTGAGGAGACTGTGCCTGTCTTGGGTCAGGATGCCTTCACACAGGGCCAACTCGATCTTTACCCGTCATTGGAAAACAGAGCAGCGGGAGGCTCTGTTCCTGTCTTAGGTGGTGGTTAGTGATGCATGTGGGCTCCAGTTGCCCGTCTCTGGCTATCCAGTCTAGCGCACCAGGGTGAGGAGGTTAAGGTAGTCCACTTTGGGCATCACCATAACAATAAGGCCTTTAGGGCTCTACGTAATCTCCTCTGTCGGCCATCTCAGGCCTGTGGTAATGGACCTGTATGGTTTGCATTTGTAGTATCTATCTGTTGTTTAACAAAAGCCATCAATTTATTTAAGAGGCAGGGTCCTAATGAGAGCAGGGCTAATAGTCCAAGTAAGGGCCCAAGTAAGGGAAGGAGGTAGGGCAGCATTCCGTTCCATGCGCTCCAAAGAGGATTCTCAAATAGCTCTTTTCTTCTTTTTACCAAATCTTCTTGTAGGCTTTTAATCTTATCTTGGACTATACCTGATTTATTTGCATAAAAACAGCAGTGTTCCTGTAAAGCCAAGCAGATTCCTCCCTGTTCCACTGTGAGGAGGTCTAACCCCCCTGCTGTTTTGGAGAACTGCCTCTGCCAGGGAGTCTAATGGATCTTGAATGTCTTGAATAGTATTAGATAAGGCATGAACATCATCAATTAACTGGTTAGAGAGCTTGATATGAGAATGTATAGCAATCCCTAGTCCTGTTGATCCTGTAGCTACAGCTCCTGAAATGCCTAGCCCCACCAACGGGAATGAATTGAACTGCCCTCTTTGTGCAGCCTGCAATGTAGTCAAGGCTAGGAACAGGAACGGGCTCATTTCCTGGTATGATATCTATATCAGGTAGCAGGGTAGCCACCACACATAACCCTGTCCAATTGACAGGTAGGAGCATTAGAGCCATGTTTCCTCTGCAAATGAACACGTCCCCTTGGGAGACAAAGGGAGGAGCTATAATTACTTATGTAGCTACAGTTGGCAAAGGTAATAAAACCAACCTCAAAATTAGAGGTATCATTATCAGATTTTCCTTGAAAGCAGGGGGAATCTTTAAAACCCAAGGGCTGTACCCTAAAGGGAAGGTTGGAACTGCAGTTTTGCCTGTTGTCAGTAGTGACAGAGAATGGGGTCATGTCTGAAGGGATAGCAAGGGGCATGTGGGTGTCCAAGGTCATGCATAGCCAACATTCTTTGGCTAACTCAGGATTGGAGGTATTTAGAGCTCCATGTGTGGCTGTCAGTATATCAGAAGTTTGAGTATCTAAATCTATTCCCCGATGTTTGGGGAGTGCTAGAGGGTGATATTTGTTTTGGGGGAACATTGCATCTATAATTTCCTCTAGTTGCTTTTGTGTCTGTAACTCTCTGATCTTGTCTTGAGGTCCGCCTCCATCAGAGACATGAATGGGAGCAACCTCATTCCAGCACACCGTCTTACCTGGTGTATCAGGGCATGAGGCTTTGGCATACTTATATGACTCAAGGACTCTTGGGACAATATCCCAATCCCCACCAAAAGAGCCCCTATAGGAGCTCTGTTGAATGGCAGTGAAATAAATTTTATTGAGCGCTCCAATGCACATTTGTGCAGATTGATAACAGGAGGAATGCATTTCATAATAGTATGCTGTGCATTCCTTAGGGCAAGGTTTTAGATTCCCTGGTCGTCCCCCACTGGGGGGGAACAATAACAGGCTTTTTGTAACATACCCAGCTTTGGTGGTAGCCTCCACCTATAGAGCTGGAATACTGGAGGTAGGCTAATCTATCACCACAATCCCGGGAGGAGGTGAAACTGTGGGGTGTGACCTGGACAATACCCCCCTGGTGACTGCATGGAGTGCCAAACATCTGTTGTTGTATTTTTCTGGGGTTAACTGGAGCTCCAAGATCACTTTTTGTCATAGGCAGCAGGACCATCAGTGTTCCCAGTAGCAGGATCCAGGTTTTTGGTGTCATTCATTATCTGTGAAAAGAAGAAGTCCTCTCAGGGGGTTTCTTTTTCCCTGGAGTCATCTGTCTATTTGCTTAACTAGATGCTCTGGCAACCAACGTGCAGACTTCCCTTGTTTGGAATAGATACATACTGATCCCTGACTCCAGATAAGGACTGGGTCTGGGCCGTTCCATGAATTAGTTAGAGGGTCCTTCCATAGCACAGAGGCAAACTGTTTCTGTGTTTCTGTGTGCCAAAACTGGGTGGCAGCTGATTGTCCATTGGCATCCAGATTTTAAAAATTAAGGATGAATAAGGAGTGAGATAAAATATTCCTGGGTGATCCGTTGGTGGTGTACCATTCCCCTTTTTTTATTTTTTCAATAGTAAGTTTAAGGGAGAGATATGCCCTTTCAACAATTCCCTGGCCTTGAGGGTTATAGGGCATGCCCATAATATGTTGGATATTGAGATGTTTGCAAAATTGAGCAAAGGCAAAGCTGGTATAGCCTGGACCATTGTCAGTTTTGAGTTGTTGTGGGCATCCTAAGACCGACATGGCAGTGAGCACATGGCTGATGACATGTTTGGTGGCCTCGCCTGTTTGGAGGGAGGCATAAATGAAACTGTTAAAGTCACATGGGCATATTTAAGGTTTACAAACTTGGGTATATGGGTGACATCCATTTGCCACAACGCATTGGGCAGCAATCCCCTGGGACTGACTCCAAAATGTGAAACAGGAAGATGTGTAGCGCAGGAGGGGCAATTTTTAACTATCTGTCTGGCTTGGTCTCTAGTAACCTTGTGCATGAGTCGAAGGGTCTGGGCATTAAGGTGGTGTAATTGGTGACTCTTTTGTGCTGTGGCAACTTTTTCATCAGGGGTGGTATAAATTAGTACATAGAGAGGGTTTTGAGTTTGAGTGGCTAGGTCAGCTTTGTGGTTACCCTCAGCAAAGGGTCCTGATAGCTTAGAATAGGCACACAAGTGTCAAATAAAAATGGATGGGACCTTTTGGAAATCAATCTTTGTATTTGTCTAAAAAGTTCTCCAGTGGTGGAGGCATGTCTAATTTGTCCAACTGTTTCCAAAAGGGGAACAGAATGCGCGATGTATGCACTGTCAGTGTAAATATTAAGGGGTTGGGTAGGAAAGGCGACAGCATGTAACTCTGTCAGTTGGGCAGACCTGCTGTTTGTTTGTGAAATAGTGCAATGATGATTTAGAAATGAAAGTCAATCAATCAAGAGTGAAGGAGTTTTATTGCCAAGCCTGGCCACGCAGTCTCTGTTGATTGATCTCGAGACTGCGTGCCTAACAACTAAGGGTGGTTACCTTTATAGTGGGTATGGGGAGGACAAGACTAGCAATGATTGATGAATTTTGGGTGGTAAGAACACGGGGAAAAAGTTGGTTGGTTATTGAGGGCGGCAAGCAAAGCGTCAGTTCGGGGAAAAGGAAACTTAGGAAACAGAAACTTAAGTAGGAAACAGAAACTTAATTTTAAAATGGCGCATACAGAACAAGATGGTGGCGCATTTGGTTAGTCAATGGTCTGAGCATTACATTCCCCTCTGATGTTGTGACTTGAGCCAAATCCTTGCCTCATTTAGTGAGGGAGGAGCTCATATTGAGTCCTCAGGACCAGTAGCCGAGTACTCCGCGTCTGCTCAGTGATGAAGATGTGTAAGCGATTTATGATACAGGGTCCTATAGTGGTGACTAAAAGGAGCATACACAAAGGCCCTAACAAGGGAAGGAGGTAAGGGAGAATGCCATTCCAAGCACTCCAAAAGGGGTTATCATATAATTGTTTCTTTCTTTTGATTAGGTCATCTTGTAAATTTTTAATCTTATCTCTAACAATACCAGATTTGTTCGCATAGAAACAACATCTCTCTTGTAACGCTAAACAAATGCCTCCTTGGTCTGCAGTAAGTAAGTCAAGGCCTCTCCTGTTCTGTAGAACTACTTCAGCTAAAGAATCTATTTGGTCCTGGAGATCCTGGATGGTGCTAGACAGAGCTTGAATATCGTCTATCAACTGATTTGACAACTTCACATATGAGTGGATAGATATGCCTAATCCAGTTGAGCCGGCTAGCGTGCCCGTGAGTCCCAGTCCAACTACTAGAGGAATTAATGTGATGCCTCTCTTCAGTCGACTCGAGATAAAGTCGAGGCTGGGTACTGGGACTGGTTCATTACCGGGTATTATGTCTATGTCTGGTAGTAGTACAGCTGATGCACAAACCCCTGACCAGTTAGCTGGTAGGGTGGTGTAGGCCAGATTTCCCCCACAGACAAATACCTTTCCTTCGCCCAAGCAAGGGTGTGGAAACTGGTTCCAGTTTGTGACTGTGCTACCTGGGCTTTTACAAAAAGAGAGTGTCCCTACCTCCACTGAAGTCTTAGAATTATAGGGCACTCCCTGGATGCATGTTACCCCTTTTTCAAAATGGACAGGCTGTATTTTAAGGGGAATATTTAATTTACAACTGGTATCAGCATTTTTTGCTACTGTTAGGTTTGGGGGTAGGGCAAGGGGTCTATAGGTTCCCTGGGCTAGGCATAACCAGCAGTTACTTGCTAGATCGGATTTTGTCAGGTTTAGGGCTCTGTGGGTGGTTTGAAGTAAGTCTTGAGTCTGAGGGTCCAAACTTACTTCCTTGGGTCTAGGCAAAACTAGAGGATGGTAAAGAATCTTAGGTGTGAGCTCCTCAATCCGTTTTTTAATTAGTTGTTCTCTAGCCATGTCTTGCGGTCCTCCCTCATCCGATATGTGAAGGGGTGCTTTCTTATTCTAACAAACATTGTGACCCCGGGTTCCATTACATCCAGCAATAGCATATTTGTTGGATGGTCCCAAAATACCGGGCTGTATGTCCCAATCCCCTCCCATGGTACCCCTGAGAGTAAATTTGAGGATGGCTGTAAAGTAAGTCTTGCCACCAGCTGAGCACTCTTGCACCTCATCTTAACAGCTTGAGTGCATGGCTTCCTGGAAAGTGGTACATGGGCATTGGGTTTTTGCAGTAAGTTTCATTTTAGGCTTGTTGGCACACATCCAACTCTGAGAAGACCCCGTTATTCCCCTTTGGATTTGGAGGTAGGCCATTTTGTTTCCACAGTCTACACTCTGGGTATATGAGCCAGTGAATTGACCTGAGACAAAGGTGCCCCCTTTGCGGTCACAAGGGTTTCCATAAGCTACCCTTAGGGCCGCCCTAGAGTCACCCGGTGGCCCAAAACCTCCCCATGCTTGCAACAACAGGTCTAAGGAAACAGCCACAACTAGAGGATTCATTGTGGGAGGGCTTAAGCGTTACTCTTGGTTAATTTTATCTTTAGGGAGTTACCAGTCTGTTGCACAGTCCATTTATTTCGGGATTTTTCTCCTGTGGCATCGACCTGTTTTACGTGAGAGTGGTGGATCCAGGCAGTCTTTCCAGCTACCTTAACCACTGTTGGTGTGCTGAGTACCACAGTGAAAGGTCCTTCCCAGCGGGGCTCAAGGGACTCTCGATGGTGTCGTCGAATCAGAGCCAATGCCTGGGATCGATGGACGGGTGGAGACGAGTCTCCTCAGAAGGGGTTGGGTGCTCCTGTCTGAACAGCTGATGGATGGAAGTCAATATGGGTTGAAGTGTCTGCAGGGACTTAATAAGATCTTGGTTAGTGAGTTCAGCTAACTTGTTTTCCGAGAGCCTAGGAATTAAGGGAGGTGGGCGACCATAAAGGGCTTCAAAGGGGGTTATTCCAGCAACGTAGGGAGTACAGTGGGCTCTCAGAAGGGCAAAGGGAAGGAGGCTTACCCAATTATCGCCAGTTTGTAGGATCAGTTTGGTAAGTGTTTTCCTTTAGGGTCTGGTTTATTCTGGGCAAGCTTTTGGGTAACTTGAGCTATGAAAGCTGGGCCATTGTCAGACCCCATAGATGAGGGCAAGCCAAATCGAGGGATTAGATCACATAGGAGACTTTTGACTACCACTAAGGCTGACTCAGACTTGGCAGGATATGCCTCTACCCAGCCAGTGAAGGTATCAACTAACACCAGCAAGTATCGATGTCCCTGGAGGCCAGGTTTTTTTATTTCAGTAAAGTCAACTTCCCAATGTTCACCTGGATTTGTCCCCTTATATCTGACAGTTTCCAAGTCTTGATGCTTCTTTGGGTTAACCTGCTGACATTGCGGGCATCTAGAGCTGATGGAAGCGGTCAACTTGGTCAGGTGGGGAATGAAAAATCTACTTCTAAATAGCTCAGCAAGCTTTGTTCCCCCTAGATGAGTAGACCGGTGAGTCTGGTGGATCAGTTCTCATCCTAATGCTTCGGGCAGTAACACTCGTTTGTCGGGTAACTGGAACCATCCTCCTGGGAGGTTAGGTTTTGCTTTCAACTGGGCGGCCAAATGACAGTCCTTTTGGGTATAGACCGGTCACGGTAAGGTCAGAGGGATCAGCAATAAAGCCGCTGCATCCTCAGTGGTCCCCTCTGATGCAGTGGCTATATCTCGAGCTGTGCGGTCAGCCAAATTATTTCCTCGTATGATCGGATCATCCCCTTTTTGGTGGGCCTTGCAATGGATGATAGCCACTTGTTGTGGTAGCCATACAGCTGCCAAAATGTCCAGGATCTGGGGAGCATTTTTGATCTTTGATCCTGCTGAGGTTAGGAGACCCCTTTGCTGATATATGGCCCCGTGGACATGGACAGTGGCAAAGGCATACCTGCTATCCGTATAGATGTTTGCCTTTTTCCTGGTTGCTATCTTTAGGGCTTCAGTTAAGGCAATGAGTTCTGCCTGCTGGGCTGAGGTCCCAGGATCTAACCTTTTGGCCCAAAGTACCTTAGTCTCAGTGGTCACCGCTGCCCCCGCCACTCGCTTACCTTCCCAGATGAAACTACTTCCGTCAGTAAAGTAGTTCAGAGCGTCTCAAAGGAAGGTCAGACAGATCAGCTCAAAGGTTTTGTTGTTCCTCAACGAGATCAGTGCATTGATGGAGGGGAACTGTAGAGTCATCGTCGGGCATAAGAGTGGCAGGGTTTAAGGCTGAGGATGTTTTGAACACTACTGAGACTGGATCTAGGAGCAGAGCTTGGTAATGTAGGATCCTGGCATTGGATAGCCACTTTTCAAGTGGGGCCTTGATAAGAGTCTCGAGGCAGTGAGAGGTTACTAGGGTGAGCCTTTGTCCAAACATGAGCTTTTTGGCTTCCTTTAAGAGTAAGGTCACTGCTGCCAGAATTCTGAGACAAGGTGGCCATCCTCCGGCTACAGGGTCGAGCTTCTTTGAGAGGTAAGCTATAGGTCATTACCAGGGTCCTAGTTCTTGTGTTAAGACCCCTTTGGCAACACCTCGTTGCTCACTAACATATAAGGTGAAGGGTTTGGTCACGTTTGGGCGTCCCAAGGCTGGAGCCTGGGTTAAGGCTCGCTTAAGTTGGCAGAAGGCCTCATCACAATCATTAGTCCATTCCAGGGGTCTTTGGGTATCTCCCTTCAGGGAATCATACAGGGGTTTAGCCATCTCTGTGAAGTCTAAGATCCAGAGTCTACAGTATCCCACTGGTCCCAAGAACTCACGTACCTGTTTTTTAGTCCTTGGGGTGGGGATTTGCAATATGGCCTGGACTCTCTGGTTAGATAGGGCCCTTTTGCCTTCATGTAACTTATAGCCCAAATAGGTTACAGTACTCTGGCATAATTGTGCCTTTTTAGTTGAGACGCTGTACCCCAGCTGACCCAAAGTCATCAGCAGCTGCTCGGTGGCCTTTAAGCACAGTTCATAAGTGTGTGGGGGGGCTATCAGCAAATCATCCACATACTGTAAGAGTGTGACCTCTGGGTGGCACTCCCTGAATCCCAGTAGGTCCCTAGCTAGTGCTTCATCAAAGAGGGTGGGGGCATTCTTGAACCCTTGTGGCAATTGAGTCCACGTTAACTGTTCAGTGACCCCCGAATCAGGATCTGTCCATTCAAAAGCAAAGATAGGTTGACTTACCGGACCAATCGGCAAGGTAAAGAAGGCGTCTTTGAAATCCAGCACTAAATACCAGGTGCCGTCTGGATTAAGTAGGCTCAGCAAGGTGTAAGGGTTAGGAACAGTAGGATGTAAGGTCACCACTCGTCTGTTGACTTCCCGTAGATCTTGTACTGGGCGATAGTCTGGTGTGCCTGGTTTCTGTACTGGAAGCAAGGGTGTATTCCAGGGAGAAACACAAGGAACCAAGATGCCATTTACTTTTAGTCTCTGAATGTGAGTCTTAATTCCTTTTCAGGCGGGGAGGCTGACGGGGTATTGTCGAAGCCTGACGGGGGTAGCCTGTGGCAATAGTTCTATAACCAAAGGTACCTGGTTTACAGCCAGCCCAGGAGGATTATTTTCGGCCCAGACCTCGGGAACAGCTTTTTGCCATTGAGCTAGCAACTCATTATTGATTGAAACTGGGTCTTTGTCTTCTATTAAGAGATGTCCTTCACCCTCTGGGTAGAGGGCCATTACCTGAACATCCTTTCCTATGTGTGGTTCTGTGCCCAATTTTCTGGGCATTCAGGGACCCACAGAAATTCATGGTGAGTCACTTTATGACCTGGGCAGGCCAAACTAGCAACCATTTCCTCTGCCAATTGCCTTACCTCAGTTACTCTTGACAAATTAGTAGGTTTCTTAGCAGCCACTCGAATTGCATCTAGAAGCCTTTGGCGATATTGTTTTAAAGCCTCCTTACCTTTGTCCGCGTTTGGGTCCCAATTAGGGCGTGAAGAAGGGAAGGCATGTTCTACTCTCTGTAGATCTATCGAGGGGGTTCCGTCCAGGTCTCGAACACTCTTTTGACCCAGAGTGAGGACTCGTAGTCATTCCTCTGCAGTGAAAAGAACTCGGAGTATTTGTTGGCAGTCGTCCCATGTGGGACGGTGTGTGGAAAAAACACACTCTAGGAAATTTATCAGACTATCAGGGTCCTTAGAGAAAGGAGGGTTTTGGCTTTTCCAATTGCAGAGATCAGAGGTGGAAAAAGGGGTGTAAACAAACATAGAGCCTCCACCTTGCATTGGTACCTCTTGCAGGGGGCAGAGGGAAAAAGCTTCAGAAGGGGCTCTCAGTTGGGGTTCTGCTCGGGGGCGGCCACGTGTACAGATCGGACTGGGTGGAGGGGAGGAGGAAGTGGAAGGTCACTGCTGGCCATTCCTGAGTGACAAAAATCATTAATCTCCCTTTATATACATTTTCCCCATAGCCAGCGGCACATCTTTTGAACTCCTTGAAATGGTCAAGGACTAGGGCCAAGGGGGTGGCAGCTCCTTGGTGCCAGTCTGCCCCATGGATTTTCCTAAAGGCAAAGGTTAAGGAATAGAGACTTAATGATAACTGACAAATAGCAGCAGACAACAGACACAAATGACACAAATGAAGCAAACGACAGACTGCAGTCAAAAGAAAAGCTCCTCACCCAACTGCAAGTTTTTGGTTACAAGATTTCGTTCAACCAGAGGGCTCAAAAACAAATGGAGTGGGTCAGGGCGGCGAGGCAGAACACAAATACAAAGCAAAGTGGGCCGTCAGCCCAAACCGATTGTTCTGGCCTTACGCCCCCGATCCAACTCCCAAATGGAGGGCGTCCCCTCTCCAAATAGAACCTAGGTATGGCACGCCATCAAAACCTTCTGAAACAAACAAAATTAACTCACTATTGAAGGGGTCCAGATGATCAAAATAGTCCAAGTTGGGTTGGTGGGGGCTAAGCCTCCATCCCGGACGAACCCCCAAATGTAATAGTGCAATGATGATTTAGAAATGAAAGCCAATCAATCAAGAGTGAAGGAGTTTTATTGCCAAGCCTGGCCACGCAGTCTCTGTTGATTGATCTCGAGACTGGGTGCCTAACAACTAAGGGTGGTTACCTTTATAGTGGGTATGGGGAGGATGAGATTAGCAATGATTGGTGAATTTGGGGTGGTTAGAACATGGGGAGAAAGTTGGTAGGTTATTGAGTGTGGCAAGCAAAGCGTCAGTTTGGGGAAAAGGAAACTTATCTTATGAAACAGAAACTTAAGTATGAAACAGAAACTTAATTTTAAAATGGCGCATACAGAACAAGATGGTGGTTCATTTGGTTAGTCAATGGTCTGAGCATTACAGTTTGAAAGGTTATTGTCTCATCTTGAACGATATAGGCAGTGACGCCAGTTGAAGAGCCATCAGTAAAAACCAGCAAGGCATATTTTAGTGGTTTAAATTTGGTGATAGCTGGGAAAACAAATGGGTGTTCATTGGCAAAGTCAATAAGCTTGTCTGAGGGGTAATGGTTCTCTATGGTTCCTGCAAAGGATGTTAGAGCTATAGGCCAAAATTTAGTGGTTTGTATTAGCCAGTTGATTTGTTCTTTAGTATAGGGCTGTATAATGACATCTGGCTCTTTTCCAAAGTAGCATCTTCCTTGTGTTCTGCCTAGAATTATGAGATCAGAAATGGCCTGATAGTATGTTTAAATGGCCTTTTTGGGTGTGGCAGGCAGGTGGACCCACATCAAAGGTGCTGTCTGCCAGAAAACAACAGTTGGGGAAAGAGCAGTTTTACATATGATAAATTGTAGGGGTTTGTCATAATCCATGAAGGTAGCAGCCTGAGATCTAATGGCCTGTTCAACAATATGTATGGCTTATCTTCCTGCAGCTGTGAGCTCACGAGGGGAGGTGGGGTTAGGGTCACCATGTAAAATGTCATAGAGGGGTTTTAGTTCACATTTACTGATTCTTAGATAAGGCGCAAGCCAATTGATATCCCCTAGGAGTTTTTGGAAGTCATTTAAGGTCTTAAGTCTGTCCAATTTTAATTGTACTTTTTGAGAGGAGACCTGAGGTCCCCCCATTTGAAAACCTAAGTACGTATAAGGATCTGTGAGCTGGACTTTGTCAGGGGCTATCTGTAGTCCCTTATCATGTAATGCATCTCGCAGGTCAGCATAACATTGTAGGACTCTGTTGCCATCTTTTCTGGCTATCAAAGGGTCATCCATGTAATGGACGATACATATGTCTGGCCAATGCTCTCTGACTGGCTTAATGGCCAAGGCAACATAGGATTGACACAAAGTAGGGCTGTTAGCCATACCTTGTGGCAGGACGCACCACTGATATCTGTCCATGGGGGCCCTAAAATTGACAGCAGGCAGGCTAAAGGTGAAGTGTTTTTGATCCTCTTGGTGTAAGGGAATAGTAAAAAAGCAATCCTTTAAGTCTATAATGACTTTGAGATACCCCAAAGGTATGGCCACAGGTGAGGGGAGGCCTGGTTGTAAGGCCCCCATCAAAACTATAGTTTTGTTTATCACTCTGAGGTCTTGTAGCAACTGCCATTTGCCAGATTTCTTTTTTATAATGAACATGGGCATATTCCAAGGGGAACTGCTGGGAACTATGTGGCCAGCCTTAAGCTGCTCCTGTACCAACTCTTGTGTGGCCAACAATTTTTCAGAGCTAAGAGGCCACTGATCAACCCATATAGGTTCTTCCTACAACCATAATCTTTTCTTCATGGGTCACAGGAGAGTCAATGGCCTCTATGGAAAATGGCCTAATCTGGCTGTCTGCTTTTGGGACAGGTTGTATGGGCTCTATGATTCCTGAGCTATTTTTTCCCAGGCCTTGACCAGGTGAATACCCATTGTTTGACATTTGTGCAGTAACAATCATGTTGGGGCTGCCCATGATTAGTCCCAGTTGAGATAACAAGTCTCTACCCCAGAGATTAATCAGCAATCCTGCAATAACATAGGGTTAGACAGTGGCTTGATTACCCTCTTTATCCTTCCAAATTAGAAGTTTTGAGCTTTTTTTCGGGTTTTGGCTTTGGCGTATCTCTTTTAGATGGGTCATGGTAGTATCCAGGGGCCAGGCAGGGGGCCAATCTTCCTTTTTAATAATGGTGACATCTGTACCTGTATAGATTAGGCCTGTGAATTTTTTACTACCTAACCATAGGGTCACGAGGGGTTTTTGTGGCAAAATAATTTGTGCCCAATAGGCATCTGAAGACCCAAACCCTTTATTGCCCCATTGTTGACAAAGTACCCTATTGGGTGTAGAGATCAAGGGTAGGAGCAACAATTGAGCAAATCTTTGTCCTTTCATAATAGCATGGACATTTTTTGAAGAGGACACCATGACTTTAATTTCTCCAGAATAATCGTTATCAAGCACCCCAGGAATTATCTGCAGTCCATCAAGTGTTGAGCTGCTGCATCCTATTATGAGGCCAAACGTATCTTTAGGTAAAAGGCCAAAGATCCCGGTAGGGAGGGCCTGAATCCCCATATCAGGGGTTAATATTGTGTGGGTGGAGGAACTGAGGTCCAATCCTGTGCTCCCTGAGGTGGCTCTGAAGAGGTCTGAAATGGATTGCTGTTTGCTGAAACAAAACTGACTGCCCCAAAGATTTGTTTGGGTTTGGGGGCCTGGGGCTGGCCCTGGGTTCCCGTTTCCCTGTAAGGGGGGCAACTGTTTACCATCAGCATCTCTTTTGGACCTGCATTCATTTGCCCAGTGATATCCTCTCTTGCACTGGACAATAACCCTGACATTTTGGATTTTGTATTAATTTTAGAATCTTTTATACAGTCTTCAGAAAAATGACCAGTCACTCCACATCTAAAACATTTCTTGTTATTTTTCTGGGATAAGAATCTTTAACTGTATACCCATGCAGGGCAGCTGCCATAGCAAGGCCCCGTTGATAGGAAGCCCCAATATCTGAGCAGAGACGTATGTACCCTGTTAAGTCTGATTTTTTTCTACGTGGTCTAATAGCAGCTTGACAGGCAGGGTTAGCATTTTCATAAGCCAAATATTTGATGAAGTCTGAGTTTGCATCAGCACCACCAAAAATCCTGTTGACGACCATCATTAGGCGATCAACAAAGTCTGCAAAAGGTTCTTCTGGCCCTTGTTTAAGATTAGTAAGAGAGGAGCAGATGTCTCCTTTAGAAGGCAATTTTCTCCAGGCTCAATGCCGGCAGTTTGGATTTAGGCATAAGCCCCTGGGTCATATCGTATCTGCTCAGTATTGGTGGCATCAGGGCCCTCTCCCGCCAGCATTTCAAAGTTTCAAGCATTGCCGACTTGGGCATTTTGTCTGGCAAGGTCTCTACAATTCTCAGTATACTCCGATTTCCATAGGAAATAATCCCCCCCCATAAGGTGGACCGAGCCAAGGTCTGCCAATCGGTAGGCGTAAGCCACCGTGAGGCTACCAAATCCAAAATAGCAACAGTATAGGGAGCGGTTGACCCATACTGAGCGACCACCATTTTTAGTTCCTTCAGCATTTTGAAATGGAAACCAGAATGGTGTCAAAATATGCGGCCTTCCACTTTGGTGGTCTCAGTCACCGGGAATGCCTCTATGTTACCCAATTTTGATATCTGATCAGGTCGGGAAAGGATATGTTTTATCGTGCTTTTAACAGGCACTTGTGGTTCCCTATGATCGAACTTGGTTTCATTTT
>PVLA01011843.1:0-49444 GCA_004027455.1 Hydrochoerus hydrochaeris | reverse complement strand
TCCTCCTCCTCCTCCTCCTCCTTCTTCTTCTTCTTCTTCTTCTTCTTCTTCTTCTTCTTCTTCTTCCTCTTTTCCTCAGTTTCTTCCTGGGTTGTGAGAATTCCTCTCCTTTTGTCTGGTCTTCTCCATGGTGTTAAATTCTAGCATTTGAGTTGTTTTTCTCAGAGAGGCTCTCTATTGTGCTACCTATCAATCCACCATCTTTTCTTCTCAAGATTACTCCAAGCTCACCTTAACTTGAGGGTTTGTGCAGTAAAGTCTGCTGTGATTCTAATGGGCTTTCCTTGATAGGTGATTTGTGTCTTTTCTCTAACAGCTTTTAGAATTCTGTTTTTATGCTGCATACCTGGGCTCTTAATTATTATATGTCTGGGTGTAGATTTATGTTGGTTATGACTGTTTGGCATTCTATGTGCCTCACTTATATGCATATCAAATTTCTTCTCCATGTTTGGGAAATTTTCTGCTATTACTTTTGTAAATAGTTTGCTAATATTTGTGTTGATTTCTGCATCTTCATTGATGCCTTTTAGTCTTTTACTATGTTTCTTGGCATCATCTTGAGGCTGCTGAATTGTCATTTCTTGCTGCTTTGTTATTTTTAAAAGTTCTATCCTTTCATGATCACTAGCTGTGATCCTGTTCTTAAGGTCTGAAATTCTATCCTCAGCTTCATTTAAACGGTTTTGCCAGTTTTCAATAGAATTTTTTATCTCTTGGATAACTCTTTTGTTTTATGCGTTCTGCTTGTTTTCTATATTGTTCATTTAAGGTTTCAATCAGTTCCCCATAGTTCTGTACTTTTTTAAAAAATCTATTTCTTCTCTAGCTATGCTGAGCAACTCCTTTACTAAGGTTGTTATTTCTGTCTTTATGTGTGAATTTTTTTTTTTTTTGGTACCAGGGATTGAAGTCACAATTGCATACTTACAAGGCTGGCGCTTATACTGCTGAGCTAAATCCCCAGCCCGAAGAAACTATTTCTAATTTGATTTCCTCTATAGTCTCATGGATTTGTTTCTTTATTTCACTCACTATCTTTTCAGAGATTTTAGGTGTATGACTTTTAAAGTCCTCTATTTCAATGTCTCCTGTACTTGCTCATGATGGACTAGATGTTTCAGATTTAATTTTGCTTTTTCATTTTGTCATTTTCATCTTTTGGACTAATATTTGGTCTTTCAGTCCCACTAGTCTCAACTCCCAGCAGTGTGTATCTTAGAGTCCTACTGTGTGGTTGATGTTTGTCCAATTGCTGGGACTCACAATGAAGAGAGGGCCAGTCACCTGAATTCCCCCTGCAGGGCCTGTTGGGTGAGTCCTGTATTCTTCCTAGGCTGACAAACCTAGGAGTATTGATGGAAATCAACCCTTAGTGCCTGCTGTTACTATGTCTTCAGGTTGTTCCAGGCCACCAGATCTCCCTGTCTATACTGTTTGTCTTGACTGGAACCCTGCTTTGTCACTGGGTGTCTCATAAGCCCTTATGATTTTCTCCAGGTTGGGGGAGGCCTTATTGGCATACTGCTCAACCCACCTGACATTCTCTGTATGGAAAAAGGACTCACCCACACTCTTGCCAAGCTTCCCAAGGTCCTATCACTGAATGGAGCTTTGCTACTGCCTCTATCCACTGAAGGTCTCTATTTAGGGGCAAACTCACCACACTGACAGAAGCCTGCTGAGGTCCTCTGTTTGGATGAGGGGTTCCTGAGTCTCCCATCAGCCCAGCAGTGTTAATCCATTGCAGTCCAAGGTTCTGTGAGGAGGAGGGGCAGCCAAAGATCAATAGCAATACTAGGTCCAAGAGGTGGCGGGTCCCCCAGGGTGGGAGGGCAGGCACAAAAGCAGCCACCCTCCGAGGTGGAGGTCCAGGGTGCCCTGTTTATATTTTCATTGTAATTCACAAAATAGGAATTTACTTCTGCTCTTATGTGTTAGGCTTTGTAAGCAGGTAAACAGTTGATGTTGAAAATGGTGATGTTTATTCTACACATTCAATATTAGAAATTTAACATTTGATTTTATTGATCTTATTTGCGTGTTAACTATATATTGTTTAATATGATAAAACTCATAAAATTATTATTAGTAGTAGCAGTAATAGTATTTTGATACCTGGAACTGAACTCAGGACCTTGTACTTGTGAGGCAGGTGCTGTGCCACTGAGCTAAATCCTTGGCAATAATATTAAAACTAATAATTCATCAATAGAAATACTAAAAAATGTGGCTGTTGTGCACACCCCTAATGTGCCTTTTCTAAAAATTTCCTGTGATGCTCCTCGGATATTAGAAAATATATATATATATATGTATACCAGACGTGGTGTCATACTCCTGTAATTCCAGCATGCTTTAGATGGAGGCAGGCAGAGAAACTATATAGTGAAAGTCCGTCCCAAAAACAAAAAAACAAAACATGAAACAAAACAAAAAACAACAAAAAAAATTTTAGTTGGTATTCAGTTCTTACAATTTTGTGACCATATATAAATGCTTTTAATGCTGAATCCTCAAGTATTTTTCATTTCCTGCACACCTTTCTATATGCTTAGTCTTCTGTATAATATCGCCAAACTCCCACCTACCCCTGCTCCTGATGTGTTAATAAATGACATAGCCGGACATGGTAGCTCACGCCTGTAATGCCAGCACTCGGGAGGCTGAGGCAGGAGGATTGTTGCAAGTTCGAGACCAGCCTGGGCTACAAAGTGAGCTCAGTGTCAACATGAACTGCATAGCAAGACCCTGTCTCAAAAAGGCAAAGAAAAAAAAAAGTTGTCTTTGTATTTAATTTTCGTGTGTGTGATAAGGTCTCACTGTGTAGTCCAGGCTGGCCTTGAACTATGGCGATCCTCCTGCCTCAGCCTGCCTAGTGCTAGGATTACAGGCATGCACAACCATTCCCAGCTAGGTATTTAATCTTGAAGTGGCCTGCCTTGGAGTAATGTGCTGTGGTGTCTGGAAGTGATGCACACTGTCACGAAGTGTGGCTCTATCGTTATCCTGGCCATGCTGCCTCCATTGAAGTCTGTTTCTTAGGTAACAGGTCTTGTTTTCCTTGGCTTGCTCCTTTATTTTCAGTACTGGGAATCAAACTCAGAAGCTTGCACTTGCCAGGTAGATGCTGTCCCCCCAGCCCCCTGCTCCCTTACTTTTGATGGAATATATTGTTCAGGAAATATTTTTGTGTTATGTACCTTCTGAAGAGATACTTCTTTTACTACATAACTGAACGAGAGTTTCTGGTTGGGAAGAATTCCCTTCAGAAATCTTATTTATTTATTTTGTCTTTTTAGGAAAGGGTTGCACTGCAGAGTTCAGTCTGGCCTTGAACTCATTTTGTAGCTCAGGCTGGCCTCAGACTTGCAGCGATCCTCCTGACTCAGCCTCCCAAGTGCTGGGATTACAGGTATGCACCATCACATCTGGCCCCCTCAAAAGTCTTATGGCACTGTGTCACTGTCTGCATTATAGTGTCTAGAGCTGCAGTTGAGAAGTCCCCCTGTCCTCTTTTGACCTGATTTTGTTTGCTTGGAGTTAGTGCCAACTTCCTGCGAACAGAACCATGAGTTCTTGTTGCCTCTATGTTCCTGTAGGTTTCTTTTTTATTTTTATCAAAACCCTGAACTGACGCCAGCTCTAATTTTACTCCGAGTAGTATCTGGGTTATTTGTTTGTCGTTTTGTCTTTTGTTCTGAGACAGGGTCTCCCTCGGCAGTCCAGCCTGGCCTTGAACACTTAGCCTACTATCAGTTTAATGACTTGTGGCAACACACGCTTGTCACAGTCTGTAAATCAGAAGTCGGAAAATGGGCCCAACTAGGTGACAATCAATTTGTTGGCTTGCCCACGTTCCTTTCTGGGAGCCACAGGAGATGCGTGCCCTTCCTCTTCTCAGATTTGGGTGGGCCCAATTGCTTGGTGTGTGGTTTCCTTCCCTCATTTTAAAGCCAGGAGCATGGTGGGTGTGGTGGCACCTGCCTGTAGTCCCAGCACTTGGGAGGCTGAAGCAGGAGGATCACCTTGAGTTTGAGGCTACACTGGCCTCCATAGTGAGTTCAAAGTCAGCCTGAACTGCATAGTGAGGCCTTGTCAAAGAAAAGAAACAAAAACAGAAACAAAAGCCAGCAGCCCTATCTGAATTGGTCCTTCTTTCACTTGTAAAAACCTCTGTGATTACATTGGGCCCACAGGATAATCCAGGCTAATCTCTCTATTTTAAGGCCAGCTAATTACTAACTTTAGTTTTATCTGTGACCTTAATTCTCCTTTGTATGTAGCTAGCTGCACATACTCATAGATTCTGGGGTTTCAGATGTGGAAATCCTTAGGGGATCATTATTCTGCCCCCCACAGTCATCGCACAGTAAATTTACTACAGTGCCCTTCCATGATTGTAAACTATTGTATTGCAAAGTCGTACCTAGACTGATTAACCAAATCGCATTCAGGAATACTCATGCATCTGTTTGCTTTATGAATATTCATGGGGTGCCTACTGTGTTCCATGTTAGGTAGGGCTATGTTGGTGAGCTGCCATTCAGGTTGTTTCTTTTTTACATTATAAGCAATTTGGTTTTTTGGCACCAGGAGTTGAACTTAGGACCTTGCACTTGCCAAGCAGGCACTTGTGCTGCTGACCTGTATCCCCAGCCCTATAAACAAGTTTGCCATGCGGTTTTGCTATGTAGTTCAGTCTGGCCTTGAACTCATTGTAGTCTTAGCCTCAAACTCATGGCGACCCTCCTGCCTCCTGAGTGGTGAGACTGCAGGTGTGTAATAGCACTGCTGACACAAGGGAGTTATTGATGGAGTCCCGTCAGTTCACGGGACTGGGTGTACGCAGTGTTCTGCAAGATGAAAAAAGCTCTGGAGATTGGCTGCACAACAATGTGAATACATCAAAGCAGTAATGAGATAACATCTCACCCCTGTTAGAATGGTTGTTATTAAAAAGAAAAAATAACAAGAGATAAGTGTTGAGAAGGACATAGGAGAAAGGAAACATTTGAGACTGTTGGCAGAGTATAACTTGGTATAGCCAGTATGGAAAACGTTATGAAGTTTCCTAAAAAAAATTAAAAATAGAACTACTATGTGATCTACCAATCCCATTTTCAAGTATAGCCTAAAAGAAATGAAATAAGTAGATTGAAGACATATGTACACTGAGTGTTTTTTTTTTTGGGGGGGTGGTTTCCAAATCCATTTAATTTCCAGGACAAAAGAAAAAAAAAACTAAAGCAAAATTTTAAAACATGTCAATCACTGATCAACAATGGTACATATATTGTGCATTGTCATCCCCAAATCATTCAGCCAGAGTGCAAGGCATCTGCATCAAATTGTCCAAACAATACCAGCACAAATCTTTCTCTTCAGTTAACTCACAGAAATTAGTAGTATATCTTCAGTGTTTTTTATATATCTATACATATACATATGCATATGTATACATCTACATATGTTGTTTCTTTCAGCTTCTCACACTAATGGACAATATGATGTTTACACATGTGTATCTTATTTATTTCACTAACGAGTATGGTCTCAAGTTACATCCATTTACTTATACAAGTCTCCAGTTTATCCTTCTTTGTGGCTGAGTAGTACTCCATTTTATCCATTTCTCAGTCAATGGGCATTTAGGTTGTTTTCAAGATCTGGCTATTACAAATTGTGCTGCTATAAACATGAGTGCACATATGCCACTGTTGTATGATATTTTTAATTCTTTTGGAAAGATACCCAGGAGATACCTGGGTTGAATGGGACCTCCAATCCTAGTTATTAAGGTATCTCTACACTGATTTGCACTGTGGTTGTGCCATTCTGCACTCCCACCAACAGTGGTGAAGGGTTCCATTTTCCCCACAGTCCCTCCAGCATTTGTTATTGGTTGATTTCTTGAGGATAGCCATTCTTCTGGGGTGAGGTGGAATCTTAGGGTTGTAATTTGTATCTCTCAAATGACCAGTGATGTTGAACATTTTTTCACATGTTTATTTGCTGTTTGTATTTCTTCTTCTGAGAGGTATGTGTTCATTTCAGATGCCTATTTTTGGATTGGGTCTTTAGTCTGGGAGGACTGATTTGTTTTGTGTTCTTTATATGTTCTCAATAGTACTCCTTCATCTGAAGTATAACTGGAAAACATTTTGTCCCACGTTGTGGGGTGTCTCTTGAATCTATTGGTGGTTTCTCTTGCTGTGCAAAAGCTTTTCAGTAGGGTGAGATCCAAGTTGTTGATTCTTCTTCTTTTTTTTTTTAACTTTAAGAGAATAAAACCAAGCAAAACAAAACAGGATAAAGCTAATCAGAATGAACCAGGGTAAGTGACAGAAATTCAACATGCAATTGATGGTTACCATAATGCCTCCTGCTGTCTTCAAGATAGCTGCAGATGGCTTCAGACACAGTAAAACTCAGAACAGAACAGAATAGGACCAATAAAAACAAAACAATGAGTACAAAAAGGACTTCGGAACCAGACAATAGTTAACCCAAAATAGCTACTATAACATATCTTGCTGTCTTCGGAATAGCTGCCCCTGCCATCAGATATAACAAAATCAAACAACACGAAACAGAATAAAATCCAACCCAATAAAACAATGAAAATGATACAGGACTTCAAAACAAAATAATACAGAATTAACAGTGGCTACCACCTTCAGAAGGGATCCCCCATGGATACCATACTGTGAACCATTATCCTCTGAATAGATGATCAGACCACTGGCCCTAGATCTGCAAAGTCAGTGAAATACCAAACACCACAAGCATCAAATTGCATTGCACCTCAATATCTATCATCACAGCTTATCTCCAGATAAGCTGGTCACTTCCGGGGGGATGGGTGGGTTTGGCTCTTTTTGTTTCCCAACCTGTGAACTGGAAAGGGCTGGGGTCTGGCTGTCCCCCCAGTGGCAGTGGCCCTTGCATGGCACTGATTTGCAGGGAGTGCTTGCTTCTTGGTGAATCCTTATTCTCTTCCCCCACAGTAGGCCCCAGTTGTTGATTCTTTGTGGTAGTTCCTGTATGATCAGGGTTTTGTTCATAAAGTCTTTTGCACCAATGTCTTCAAGTTTTACCTTTTTTTTGTGTGTGTGTGTGGTACTGGGGATCGAACTCACGACTTCATGCTTGCCAGATAGGCACTTATGCCACTGAGCTAAATCCCCAGCCCAGTTTTACCTATTCTATCTTCTGGCAGATTTAATGTTTCTGTTTTAATATTAAGATCTTTGATTTTAGCTTAGTAAATGGTGAAAGATGTGGGCCAAGTTTTAATCTTTGGCATGTGTAGAGCCAGTTTTTCCAGCATCATTTATTAAAGAGGCTGTCTTTCTTCCAGTGAATATGTTTGGCACCTTTGTCAAAGGTAGGGTGGCTTAGTGTGTCTTGAGTTGTTTCTGCATCTTTTTTTTTTTTTTAATCAGAATTGGGGATCAAACTCACAACCATGCGCTTGCAAGGCAGGTGCTTATACTGCTGAGCTAAATCCCCAGCCCATTTCTGCATCTTCTAATCTATTCCATTGATCTTCATGTCTGTTTTTTTGCTAATACCACACTATTTTTATCACAGTAGCTTTGTAGTATAATTTCAGGTCAGGAATTGTAATTCCCTTGTCTTGTCTTTGTTGCCCAGGATTGCCTTTGCTATTCTAGGTCTCTTCTGGTTCCAGATGACTTTTAGGATTGCTTTCTCTTATTCTGTGAGATATGCTATTGGAATTTTGATAGGAGTTGCATTGAATCTGTATAATGGTTTTGGAAATATGGCCATTTTCACCATATTGGTTCTTCCTACCAATGGAAAATATTCTCCATTTTCTAATATCCTTTTCAATCTCCTTTTTCAGAGTACCATAGTTTTCAATGTATAGATCTTTTACATCCTTTGTCAGATTGATGCCAAGGTATTTCATTTTTTTGGATGCTATTGTAAAAGGTATTGTTTCACTGATTTCTTTCTCAGTGAGTTTGTTATTCATGTATAGGAAGGCTATTGATTTTTGGTGTTGACTTTGTAACCAGCTACATTACTGAATATGCTTATTAAATCTAGAAGTCTTTCGGTGGAGTTTTTGGGGTCTTCTGAGTATCCTGTCATCAACAAATAATGTTAGCTTAACTTCTTTTTTTCCTTTCTTTATTCCTCTTATTTCTTTCTATTGTCTAATTGCTCCAGCTAAAGTTTTTAGTACTATGTCAAATAAGAATGGAGACAGTGGACATCATTGTCTTGTTCCTGATTTTAGAGTAAAAGCTTTCAGTTTTTGTCCATTTGGTATGATGTTGGCTGTTGGTTTGTCATAGATGGCTTTTATCAGATTGAGATAAAGACAACCTATTCCAGTTTTCTGCAGGAATTTTATCATGAATGAGTGCTATATTTTGTCAAATGCTTTTTCTGTATCTATTGAGATGATCATATGATTTTTGTCCCTGGATCTTTTCATCTGGTGTATTACATTTAAGGATTTATAAATGTTGAACTATCTCTGCATCCCTGGGTGAATCCCACTTGATCATGGTGTACAATCTTTTTGATGATTTGCTGCATTCTGTTTGCCAGTATCTTATTGAGGATTTTTGTGTCAATGTTCATTAGGGAGATTGGCCTGTACTTCTTTCTTAGTTAGGTCCTTCTCTGGTTTTGTTGTCAGGGTAATGCTAGCTTGCAGGAATGAATTTTGGAGTATTGATTCCCTTTCAATTTCATTGAAGAGTTTGAGAAGTAGTGGTGTTAGGTCTTCACTAAATTTCTCATAGAATTCAGCAGTGAATCTGTCAGAGCCTGTTGTTTTCTTTGTTGATAGGTTTTTAAATACATTTTCAATTTCATTGATTGATATTGGTTTATTTAGGATTTTTATGTTCTCTTGATTCAACTTTGGTAATTTATGTGTATCTAGAAATCTGTTCATTTCTTCTGCATTTTCCATCTTATAAGATACAAGTTTCCAAAGTAGATAGAGATGATTTTCTATAGGGTCTGTTGTAATTGCACACTTTTCACTCCTAATTGTATAAATTTGAGTCTTTTCTTTCTTTTTTTTTTTTTTTGTTAAGGTTAGATAAGGGTTTGTCAATTTTATTTAATCATTCAAAGAACCAACTCTTTGGTTCAATGATTGTTTGTATTGTGTTTTCAGTCTCCAGTGTGTTAATTTCTGCTCTGATCTTTATAATTTTCTCCCATGTACAAGCTTTTGGTTTAGCCTGCCCTTCTTTTTCTAGAAGTTTGAAGTTCAACATTAAATTGTTTATATGCGCTTGCTCTGTTTTCCTGATACAGGCATTTGCTGTTATAAAGTTTCCTCTAAGACTGCTTTCATTGTGTCCCACAAGTTCTGGTATGTTGTATTATCATTATCATTCAACTGTAAAAATGGTCTATTTTCTTATGTAATTTGATCTGTGAAATGGTTGCTCAGTAGGGTGCCTTTTAATTTCTATGTGTTTATGAAGTTCTTGTGGTTTCCTTTGGCATGGATTTCCAATTTCATTGCACTGTGGTCTGATGGTATGCATGGGATAGTTTCAGTTCCTTTACATTTACTAAAGCATGTCCTATGAGCCAGTATATGGTCTATTTTGGAGAATGTCCCACATCCAGCTTAGAAGAATGTGTATTCTGATATTGTGGGGTGGAACACTCTATACACATGTACTAAGTCCATTTGCTCAAAAGTTTGATTTAGTTCTATTTCATTATTGATTTTTTGTCTAGTTGATCTGTCTTTTTGTGATAGTGGGGTACTGAGGTCTCCCAATACAATTGTATTAGGGCTTATTTGATTTTTCATGTCCATTAGTAATTGTTTTATATAGCTGGGTGCACTGATATTTGTTGCCTATATATTTATGATTGTTATCTTTTCCTCTTGTATCGTTCCCTTTAAAGGATGTAGTGACCTTTTTTATCTGTCTTAATTAGTCATAGCTTGAAATTCAGTTTGTCGGGCTGGGGGTTTAGCTTAGCGGCATAAGCGCCTGCTAGGTAAGCACGAGGTCATGTGTTCGATCCTCAGTATCAGAAGAAAAAAAAAAAAAAGAAGAAGAAGAAATTCACTTTGTCTGCAAATAGAATAGCTACCCCTGCATTCTTATGGATTCCTATTGTATGGGGTATTGTTTTCCATCTGTTGACTTTCAGCCTATGGATTTCTTTTTGAATCAAATGTGTTTCTTTTATGCAGCATATTATTGAATCATGCTTCTTGATCCATTCTGCCAGTCTGTGTCTTTTACTGATGAATTAAGGCCATTAACATTGATGGTTATAACTGATATATATTGACTTATCCTTGTCACGTTATTTTTGTGTTGTCAGCTTCCCCCTTTCTGTTTCCCCTCCCTCTAATTGTTTGCCTTCCCTGCTATATCCCTTCTGTTGGGGTTTATGGAGCTGTGGTTCTCATTATCTCTTCCTAAAATGTCCCTCAGAACGTTTTGGAGTGCTGGTTTGGTGGTCATAAATGTCCTCAGATGTTCGTTGTCAGGAAGTATCTTATTTCTCCATCAATTTTGAAAGATAGGTTTGCTGGACACATCAATCCGAGTTGAAAGTTGTATTTCTTTAGAACTTGGAGTACTTCACTGCAAGCTCTCCTTGACTTGAGAGTTTGTGCTGAGATTCTGGTGGGCTTTCCTTTATAGGTAATTTGTTTCTTTTTTCTAACAGCTTTTAGGATTCTGTTCTTGTGTTTAGTTGACTATGATATGCCTGGCTATAGATTTTTTTCTTGGTAATTGCTAATTAGAGTTCTATATGCCTCATTTATATGTCAAATTCTTTTTCTCTACCAGGAAAATTTTCTGTAACAATGTCTGTTTTTTTTTGTACCGGGGATCAAACTCACGACTGTGAGCTTGCAAGGCAGGCACTTATGTCGCTGAGCTAAATCTCCAGCCCCAACAATGTCTGTTTTTATGTCATTTGTGGTATCTCCTGCTTGTTCATTGACTCCAATTAAATTATTCTTCTTTGTATCTTCTAGTAGCTGCTGGATTAATTTCTCATGATCCCTTGCTATTTTTGAGAAATCTTTGTTTTTCTGGTCACTAACTGCAAGCCTGTCTTCAGTATTTGAAATCCTGTCCTCACATTGGCCTAATCTATTTCAAATACTTTTGATGAGCTGGCCATATTGGTGAACTCCTCTAATCCCAGCACTTGGGAGGCTGAGGCAGTAGAGTTGTTTGCAAGTTTGAGACCAGCCTGGGCAACAATGTGAGCCCAAGACCAGCCAGAACTGCATGGTGAGACATTGTCTCAAAAAAGATTAAAAAAAAAAACTTTCAATGGAGTTTTTATTCTCCTGGATATCTGCTTGAATTTGCTTTCTGGATTCCATTTGTTTCCTAGTCTGAGCTTCTGTAATATGCTTAAGCTTGTCTATTTTTGGTCTTTGTCTGCTGTAACATCACTAAGCATGGTGTGTATTTTGGTAATCTCTGTAGTAATCTGAGAAATTATTTCTGATTTCATTTCTTCCAGAGCCTCATTCAATTGCTTTATTGTTACCACTGCTTTCAGATTCCCACCTCACTGCCCTATGGATTTTCTTTGGCGAACTGGATGTCTGGGGTTGTATTTTGCTTGTATGTCTTATCATTTTATTTTCTCTCTTCTTTTAGTTTAATTCCTGGGGTGATACTTGTAAGTTGCCTATGATGGGATGCTTTACTGCTAGTATTTAGGACTTTTAGGTGATGATTACGTCTCTGAGGTATCTTCCAGGTGTAGCTGATTTTCCGGTCTTGAGTCTGTTGGAAGATCTGACCTCTTCAGTTTGTTGGAGATGAGTTGTTACTTGTTTAACCTAGCCTCAGGTTCTTTGGCACTATGCCATGGTATTTTCTGTGCCCCTTAGTTAATCTCAGTCACAGAGTATCAGTGCCAACAGCTGTTTAGAACAATTATGTCTTAATAACCGAGCTAACCGTTAATTTGCAACTTTTAACCATATGAACTAGATTTGTGATTATATAAAATGTAACACAAACCAGATAATTATATGCAATATAGAAGCCCATAATGTGTCAGTTTTGCCCTCGAGTGTTAAAATTTAAAATGGATTAAGGAAAAAAATGGATTAAGGAGAAAATAGACAAGTGGAAGAAAAGGTTAGCAGTAAGGGCTGGAGGAAAAAGTGGGACCAACCACTTGAGGAAACTGGTGCAAAAGACTGAAGGAAAAGAGGTGGGAGAGATAAAAGAAAGAAGGGAACAGAACCACACCCACAGAGAGGTTAGGAACCAGTTTCACACTCATAAAAACCATAAAGAGAAAGCAAAACGAAAGAAAAAGCAGCAGTCCACTGTGACAATTCTCTCTGGAAGAGAGTTTTACTAGTAGACAAACTGTGTAGATAGAGTCCCGGACTCTGCCAGTCTATCCCAGAAAGCCAGCAGTCCCCTCACGGCGGGCTAGTGGATACTCTCAGGAGGTCTACCCCAAGGCCAGACTCACTGGGCTCCCTGCAGGCCAAGCAGTTTCCCCAGGTCTGCACCCAGGTGGGAGATGCTGGAGGAAGCCAGGAGCAGTTTTGGGTTCCAAGCTCAGCCAGCCTTTCTCCAAAATGGCTCACGGCTAGTCACTCTATCCTGCAGCAGGACTAAGTCCTCTGCACTCACTGCCAGCCAGTCCTGTTCGTCCCTGCTCCCCCCACCCCCACTGCCACGTCTCTCTGCAGAGGCCTCTGGTGTGGTGTCACCAGCCATCACTGTTGCCGTGATCATGTGCCCCCCAGGTTTGAACAGCTCCTCTCAAGCAGTGAGTCTCATCGTAGGGTGAAGGCGCTGCCAGCTACTGCCTTCTTCTTCCTCGAAATTTCCTTTTGTTTTCTTTTTGTCTTTTTAAGACAGTGTCTTGCTATGCAGTTTAGGCTGGTCTGGGCTCACTTTGTAGCCCAGGCTGGTTTCCAACTGCAAATGATTATCTTGCCTCAGCCTCCCAAGTGCTGGGATTATAGGAGTGCACCACTATGCCTAGCTTCTTGAAATTTTTCTTTTCATTCTCTCTGTGGGCTTCAATTCACACTTCAGATTCTTCCAGGGCCCAGGGGATCTACTTCCTTCCTTCTTGTCTTCCTCACAATGCTATATTGCAGCATCTGGAAGGTGACTCTCAGAGAGGTTGTTTTCTTTGCTACTTACTGCTGTGGCATCTTTCCGGAAGAACTTTTTTTTGTCTTTTTGAGACAGGGTTTATGCATGTCAGGTTGGCCTTGAGGCTCACTTTGTATCGCAGACCGGTCTCACTCAACAATCCTCCTGCCTCAGCCTCCTGAGTGCTGGGATTACAGGCATGTGCCACCAAACCTGGCTTGCACTGATGTTCATGGTAGCATAATTCACAATAATCAAGACATGGAAACTAATTTAAGTGTCCATGCTTAGAGGAGCAAATAAATTGTAAGATATGCATACAATATATGGATGCATACGATGGAATAATAATCATCAATAAAAAGAAAAATATCCTGCTACTTGTGACAACATGGTGAATCTTGAGGGAACTATTTAAGTAAAACCAAATAAAGATGATTACTGTATCACGTCAGCACCTGTAAGCTGCAGTAAAGGATAAGGACGAAAACAAAGGGCTTTTTATATAAGTCACAATGTGGAACTAGGAAGTGGTAAATTACTAGTTCACTTCTCTCTTGGAAAAGTGGAACTAATTACTACGACATAAGCCTACTGGCCAGCAGCCTTGCAAGTGCCCCTAGTGCCCAAGGAGCATGGCATTCCCTTGGCTTCTGTGATTGGCTGGCTGTCATGTGGCAGAGCTTGTGCATCCTGGCCGCTCCTGAGCTGTGGGATGTATTCCATTCCTTTTGTAAACCGAGGCCGGAGCTGTCCCATTCATGTGGATACAAACATCTGGCTGCTTCTCTCTCCCTTGACACTTTGCTCCTGTTGATGAAACTGATACCATTGTGTTTAGCGGCTCATATGGAACTGTTAGACTGACTTCCTTTAGGGCCAGGGCTTTATTTATCTTAGCATCCCTGGCAGCCTGCATGTGCTTAGACGACAAGAAAACCATTAGCCAGAATATGTGAGGTCAGACCTCACAAGTTCTTTGTTCTACCATAATCACACATTTAATTAGTCAAGTATTTGAGAGCTTTCTACGCATGACAATTGTTATGCACTGATGATATAGTTTCTGAGTAGAGAATAATTTGGCAGTGTGCTAAATCTGCTATGATTCAGCAGGACCACCAGGCTCTTAGTGGAAAGCGTTTCTTAGGGAATACGTATTCTCTTCTATTGTAAACAGTAATGTGTCGGGTCAACATTTTATTTTTCTACCTTCATGGAGGGTCAGGAAAGAAAGGAGAGAGGGGGTACATGATATGCTCAAGCCCCATGCTCACTGCATGCAACAGAACATGGTAAAAACCAAATCATAAACTTTAATTTTAATATACATTCTTCTGAAGTACAAAAATAATTGTAAAAGATTTTTTTCCCACTGGTAAGTAATATATGCTATGGACCATACACAGTACATTGGTGCTCTGTACTGTACACATTACACTGCATTCCTAAGCCTGGGTCTTCCTCTCTCCTGCATCACATAAGGAGAGCAGCCATGTATCTTGAGGTGCAGTTGAGATGCTCTAGAAGTCGTTATCCTGAACGCAACTGGATGCTACTTCCCTTTACACTGGTCTTTGAGCTTCTGGCTCAATCCCATAGATTAAACAAAATTTTTTTAAATTATTCTAAAACTGTTGTTTGTAATATGTAGGCATTTCCCCCCACAAGACTGCAAAATGAGAGAATCTTGAGCATGAAATTCAATGAAAACTCATTTAGAAGTAAATCACCATCAGTGGAAAAGCTTTTCAAATTCAGGAAGCTTGAAATTAACAGCAATTCACTGGAAGGCAAATTTAACTGCCAAAAGTTACTGAGGAGTTTCAGTCTGTCTCTTTCACTTCTGTGTTTCCAAATTTTTTTTTTTTTTTTTTTTTTTTGGTACTGGGGATCGAACTCATAACCTTGCGCTTGCCAGGCAGGCGCTTAAGCCACTGAGCTGTTTCCAAATATTTTAAGCCAAATGAGTCAAACAATGACAGCAGGCTCTGTCTAGATCCGATCCCCTTAATATCTTTGATGCTGAGAACCAGTTATGAGTAAAAATGTAGCTACGGCATAAGGAGGAAAAAGCAGCTTTGGAATATGAAAAATGACATAGCTGTTTCCTAGAATTCAGTCATTCAGGCCAGTTTAATTTGATTTGTGCTCTGACTCAATTAGATTTGAGTCTAACAAAAGATAGGAAAACTGATCATTTTTCTGAGCTGAGCTGAGCCAAGCCGAGCCAATTCCTTGTGACTGTGCAGACCAGGCTATGTCCTGGTCTCCTCTCCTGGTGCAGCATCCGCTGTGCTCCCGTCTCCTTTCCACACAACTCTTCCAGCACAGCTGAAGTGCTGGAGAAAGTGGCGAACCAATGCGGTGCTCGTGGAAACCCTTCTAACTTCAGTGCCCCAAGGGAGTCTTTCTGGCTGTCGCTTGGCTTTTCTTTGTAGCCTGCTTTCAAAATTGATGTTATTTGCTTTGTTATCCATAACGTAAAGGAGAGATGACTAATGAGACTGATGTACTTTTTGGCCTGCATACCTCCCGAGGCACCACCAGTATGTATCCCATAGCACTCGCTTATTTTTTGTCCTGGGGATTGAACCCAGGACCTCGTGCATGCTAGGCAAATGTGCTATCACTGAGCTACATCCGCAGCCCTCACTTTTAAACATCTGCAGTTTTCATCTTGCTATACTGTACCATGTGATCCTAACAGTTTAATAACAGAACAAGTCATAACCCACGAGCCTGTTACATATTAATGACTGCAGTCTGTGTAGGAGGTTCCTCCTCTTCTCAGAGGCCCATGGCTAGTTAAAATCCCTGTTCTCTGAAGACTCAGAGATACTTCCTAACACCTTTTATGGAATCCCCACTAAAAAGGGAAAATGTGCAGAGACAGCTGAAAGTAAGATGGTAGGAGGGCGGGATTCTTAAGCATCAAAAACATTGTTATTGCCACTGGAAGAAAATGCCATGAAATGCTATTGTGAAAAGAAAAAAAGATTATGCTGTTCTCTGTAAACTCAGTAAATCATGTACAAATAATCCAGTATTTCTGGAATAAAGGCACCAAGAAGTCTGAAGTCTTATTGCTCGGGTATGTCACCGGGGCTGCAGCACAGACTGCAGGGCTTTGTTCAGGCAGGATTAGGTCTACACAGGGCAATCCCCATCTCCAGACCTGAAAGGCAAGGGAAGGAAAGGTCAATCGAAGAGTCCTGCATCTTATTTCAACTTGAGAAAAGTGACTTCCAATTCGATGTCAGCACAGAAGCTGGTTCTTAGGGCAGAGTTTCTGGAGCTCTTTTAGACAGGCACTCGGTTTTCTTTAGCCCATTTCTTCATGATTCGGATGATGTACTCTACTTGGGTGTTACCCGTGCTTCTCAGCAAATGTAGGACTTCTCGGAGGGTCTCTCTGAGGAAACGATTTGAAAGGATGAAGTGTTTTAACACAGAAATGAAAATTAACACAATAAAATCAAAACTTTGCCTAGTGCTTTTTACTGACTCCTCTACTGTGTATTCATAAACCAGTGACAGCTCTCTACCCCTACAGTGGCACAGCAAAACGGAAATTCTGAGAAATCCTCCTCACTGACTCAAATTTTCCTTGCTTATGTATATTACCTCTGCACACACTATTATTCTCTGTGTCCTCCTGCGGTGATCTAAACATTCCCATTTTTACACTTATTTTGCATGACAGCAAAGAAGGCATATATCCAAGAGTTAAGGACAGGGAGTTGAAATCAAATTCTAGTTTCACTGCTAACAAGTCACTTAATTTGGCTGAGTCTTAGATTTCTTTTTTGTTTAAAGTGGTAATCACTTTAACTTGGCCATTATTACTGCCATGTTTGTAAAGTTTTACAGAGTCAGAGGAATGGGTGATTTGTTCAAGAAAGCACATTGAGAAGTATAGCAGAGAAGAGTGTGATGGACTGACATCAGACAACTACAGACCCAAACTCCCCAATCCTTCACCAGCCTGAGGCAGGCGACTGCTCTCATATCTGTGCCCAGCAGTCTTCTCATTTCTCTACTTCTTTTAAACCCAAACCAGTATCCTTCACTTGGTCAAATGCTTTTAAACTTTATTTAGGATTGGAAATAATTTAAGGCAGGAAGTAATTTTTCACAGAGTACTTGCTTATAAAATCATTACATTTCCTATTCATACACCAGTGACAAAAACAGTTCATGAAGTTATTTTTAGAACACCAAATTTAGTTTTAAATGTCTTAATTTTGACTGAGATAGTGTTGTAAGCCAATTAATTTCATGTAATCTAATATCTCAGAACTTGCTAAAATATAAGAAGAAAAACAACTATTAACCACATCCCTCCAGTCCTATTCTTTGAGGTAAGAGAGGGGAATGGGAGAGATGTTTATGGGAATGGTTACTCATTTAGAAACAAATCTACGTCTTGCCTTTAGGATTGAAGGCTGTGGAACACACAAGGTCTCCAGTATGCATGATTTAAAATGATTTGACTCTCTAAAAATAAGAAGCTTTCTGCAGGGAAATGGTCCAATAGAAAAACTTAACAACTTCACATTTGTTTCATCATTCTAAAACAGCATTATAATTTTGAGCTTTAGGAAGATTTTCCTGCACACACCAACCCATGAGCCATGTCCCACGTGTGTACTTACTTGGGTTCTCGCCCAGCTAGGATCATCTGGAAAATGCCCACACACGCACCCCTTTTGCCCTCCCAGTATTCTGGGTTAGGGTCCAGCCTCTCCAGGACATCAAAAGCTTTGGCTGAATAGTAAAACTGGCCCATCTGGATAAAAGAAAGTGTTGTGATGGTGCTGTTAGAATATTGGACAGAGTAAAATTAAACAGGTAACACAAAACAACTGGAAGTAAGTACACAGGCAATGACAGCTTCAGTTAGCAAATGTGATAAATGACAGCTTCAGTTAGCAAACGTGATAAATTTCAATTCCTAAGACAGGAATATCACAATCTGAGTACACAGGTTTAGTTTAAACCAGATAAACTTTCACTCAGTTTTCAACAGCATAACATTTTCTCTTCATGTAGTCAAGTTATGGCATTAGCAATACATTTGTTATTTCTTCTTATTCTAAACTTGAGGGCAAACCAAATTCTGATTGTAATTTAATTAGGAATTTTTCAAATCTCCCCAACACATTTATTTATTTATTTATTTATTTATTTATTTATTTATTTTGGTACTGGGGATTGAACTCACAACCTTGTGCTTTGCCAGGCAGGCATTTACGCCACTGAGCTAAACCTCCAGCCCAACACATTCTTTTTAGATGACAGCTATCATTCATTCATCTTGTGATAATCTGGTCATGTTCACCTCAGAAGTATGGCTTTTCTCTAATCTTACTCCTAAATTCTTGGAATGTCTAAGTGTATTGTTCACTAAATCTCTTAAGACATTAATTCATTTTGACATGTATCTTTCCCAGATATACTACTACAGTAATTTCCTTGGCTTCATAGAATGTGCCGAAGACCATTGCATTTTGCTTAGATGAGTTTTTCTTGACTGACAATCAAAAATGCACAGTGTTCACTGATTTCACTTTGCCTCCACGTTGTGGGTAATGCTCTTCACCCAGTGAGGTTTGGTTGCTTCTCTGTGTCTGTTAACTGTTTTTCTAAATATCTGGCAACTTCCTTAAGACCTCTCATGTTCTTAGCTTAGCTTTATTCTATACCCCACAGGGAAAACACAACTTTCTTCCCTTCAGTTCACATAATACTTTATCCTTCCCTTTTTTTTTCTGTCTATCTCATAGGAAAAGTGTTGTTGGAGAAGACAAGATGGCCGATCAGTGAGCAACACAATACAAAGCCTCCCGGGAGAAACAATTCATATGTCAGAATAAAACACCCTGGAGAGACCCAGACAGAGGGAGACAGATCCTCTTGACACAGGAAGAAATTAAAACATAAAAAAGCTCATCAAATATTTTGGGACTACAATGGAAACAGCTAAAAATTAAGGGACAGAGCGTTTTTGCGGTGACTCGCCAAGTCTGCACCAGCTTGAATCCGCGTGGCTGGCAGAGCTGCCCAACCTCGTTCCCGCCGCCACTCACAGGAAGCACAGCAGTGCTGAAGTCGGGGGTTGGTGAGCCCAACAGAGAGCAGAGCCGGCAAAGGGACCTTCATTGGTCCACGGTCAGTGCTGGGAATGAGACCCCCACCATGGGAAGGGCACGATCAAATGTGCAACATGTTGGAATCAGGCAGGAGGAGTCTGAACTGGGAGCGACAGTGACTTCAGTTCATTGCTCCCTCCCCAGAGCAGATTCGTGGGATTTGCTTGGACTGGGCCGCGCCCCTGGCTAGGACCCTGTGAGCCGTCCCAAATCAATTCCCTGTGCCTAGCACGCACAAACCGGGTGAAGGCCCTGAAGTTTGGTTGGCCTGGTGGGGAGGGGCAGGCATAGGCAGCCACTGCTCACACCTCAGTGACAAGAGCAGGCAGGAGAGGGCAGAGGTCCCTTGCCAGTGTGCTTCGGAGGAAACGTGGCCAACAGGGAAGGGGGCTGGGATCTGTACTGTACCCTGTGTGGAGGAAGCCAGGGCCATGACAGGAGAGGCAGGAGGAGGCCCCCAGCCCAGAACCCTGAGAGCACTGATCCAGGAGAGGGAAAAACAAGGGAGACTGAGGGCGGGAAACACACAACATCAGACATGGCTTCAATGGACATTAAGAGATATCTTTGGGACCTTGTAGACAAGCTTAAAACTGA
Source organism: Hydrochoerus hydrochaeris (assembly GCA_004027455.1). Taxonomy (NCBI): domain Eukaryota; kingdom Metazoa; phylum Chordata; class Mammalia; order Rodentia; family Hydrochaeridae; genus Hydrochoerus; species Hydrochoerus hydrochaeris. The sequence continues at coordinate 29,562 of PVLA01011843.1, read as the reverse complement.
AATATTAAATCAGGTAAAGCAGGATATGAGTAGAGTAATAAAAGAAATGCTCTCAGGAAGCATCTCTCAGGATGATACAGATGGAAGAAGGGAGGAACACAAAAAAAGGAGAGAAATGTTTGATAAAGAATATAAAGAAAATATAGAATATGTGAAGCAGATTCAAAGAGACTACCAGGAAATTAAAAACTCCATTGAAAGCTGGCAAAACTCCTTAAAAGAAACTAAGGATAAACTATCAATACTTGAAGACAAGTTGGCAGTGTGTGATCATGAAAGGAAAGATCTCTTAAAAATAACAAGGAAACAGGCAGTAACAATACAAAGGCTAGAAGATAACAAGAGAATTTACAATTTAAGAATAAGAAACGTGAACGAAGAAGCAGGAATACATACAGGTGAATTACAAAGGCTATTCACGGAAATAATTAAGGAAAACTTCCCAAGCATGGGAAAAGAAAATGACATTCGGTTGTATGAGGCATACAGAACTCCAGCTACCTACAACCAAAGCAGATCTACACCCAGCCATAATAATCAAGATACCAGAAATTCAATATAAAAACAATATTAAAAGCCATCAGAGAAAAGAAACAGATTACCTATAAAGGTAAGCCCATCAGAATCACGGCTGACTTCTCAACACAGACCATCAGATCAAGAAGAGTTTGGGGTAAAGTATTCCAAGCCCTGAAAGAAAATAACCTCCAGCCCAGATTGATGTACCCTGCAAAACTGTCACTAGAAGTTGATGGAGAAACAAGATGCTTCCATGACAAAGAGGAACTGGGGGAGTTTGTGACCACCAATCCAACACTACAGAGAATACTGAAGGACATTCTAGAGAGAGAAAAAATATCAGGATTTTAGGAACAGTGGCAGAAAGGCCTCAATGAGTGGGGCAGGAAATAGAATGAAGGAGAAAACTAGACAAACAAAGGCAGAAAAAAAGCATAGCAGAAATGAGGCAGAGGATAACTAGAAACTATAATATAGATGGTTTTGATATGCTACATTGTAAATAGTGCACAAGGATTTAAAAGCCACATTACCCACACTACTCTGCTTAGATGTATTATATTTTGTTCCAGTCATTTTTACCTGTACTAGATTTGAGGGTACAGACAATAATCCTGAAAATAACAGGATATAGTTCGGTAATCATCCTTGATTTCCTATTAATTTAATCTAAAGCTCTGTATAACCTACACTGTTTTACCATGACTGATTGTAATCTAATCTGGTTTGTTGGATCGCTGTTTTATACTGATAGATTTTATTCAAAGCTGTTAGGATTGATAATATCAAGTCTGAGAGTATAGGCAACTGCACTTGCGATGACAAGATCCACTAGAATATCCACTCTGGTTTGATTATTACCTGCCTTTGAAGTTTTATACTGTCTACAATATTTTATTTTTACTAATATTGTTATTTACTGCTATATTCAATCATACTGCTATATTCAATTATGCCTGTTGATATAGACATTCTATTGAAGATAGTAAGAAACAACACAGTAATCATTGTAGATCACCTTGTACTGTGGTTTTATATGAGTTTTTGGTTTCATGTTTTTATAGGAATTTGTTTTGTTTTGTCTTGCTAAGTTTTGTTTTTCCCTCTAATACAGAAAGGATAGAAATACATGCAGATATTCATGCATGCGTAGCTGTCTACACTCTCACTGTTTGACGATCTACTTTGTATGCTTTAATTTTGTAACTTGAGCAACTATTTCTAAGAGGACAATATGTAATTTAAACTAGTGATTTCTTATTGTTTATCTTTTTTTTTTTTTTTTGGAATTCTGTATTACCTCTACCCTTTACATGCTTTTGTTTTTCTTTAAATAAAATTTAAAAGAAAGTGTTCTTTTTCTTTCAGTCAATCCTTCTACCTAAGTTCTCCTGAAGTTTTTTTTTTTAATTGTAAAAGAACACATGTATAAAATGGTGCACGAGATTATATAGATAGCAGCATGAGGAAGAGAAAAAGGGAAGTGGGTCCCCAGGACCCAGCAAGGATCTGAAGCAAACACTGAATCCCATGGTGAGAATGAAGAGAGAGACCTCGACACAGAAGAAGGAGGGGGCAAGTAGCATCTGAACCAATGCTGGATCTGTAAGATGCATGTATATTGCTAATTGGTTGGTGAGTTAGTTGATTACAAGCTATATCACAATCAAAACTGCAAGACTGACATTGTAGCTGTGTGCTGACCGCCTGTTGTTTCATCACGAGTCATTTAAGCACAACCACTGCCAAGGCACAGAACTATTTCATCACTACAACGATTTCCCTTGTCGCCACCATATGGTCACATGTCTACCCTTCCCTGCCCACCACCCCATCTCTCTAGCAACCATTTGCTCTCCATCTCTATCATTTTGTTACAAATGACATACATAGGAAATCAAACAGCATGGGGTCCTCTGAGACTGGCTTTTAGGGGTGGCATTGGAGATTAAACCCAGGGGTGTTCTACAACGGATCCACATCCCAGCCCTTACCTCTTTTATCTCGAGATAGGATTTCTCCAAGGTGCCCAGGTTGGCCTTGAACTTGGAGACCTCCTGCCTAAGCTTCCTGAGTTGCTGGGTTTCCCATGGCACCATGCCTGGCAAGACAGGCTTTTTTTACCCAGCATAAAGCCCTCCTTAACTCAAGTTACTGTATCAACAGTTGGCTCTTGTTATGGTCTCCACCCACGTTGCTTGGATGTCGAGACTGATGATGCCACATACACCCCTAGGTGTAAGGGAGGCTCCTTGGATCTGTAATGGAAGTACCTAGAAAGCTGAGCTGGCTTCCCATGCATATCCAGCACCGCCTGAGAACCCAGGGACTGCTGGTCGGCTTCACTGTGGTTAGCGGCCAGGCGGGGCTTCTGTGCCTTGATCACCAAATGGCATCAAAGACAGCAGCACTCAGGCTTTCTTATCGTTTGTCCAGACGTGGGGCCCATGGGAAGGGGGAGAGGGAGGCTTACAAGTTAATCAGCATCAAATGCCGGGAAACAGAATTGGACTAGTCACCACAGTTTCTTTTTATCAGCAAGAGTATTTTATGCTCAACAAGATTGTTTAGCTATTCATTTATCAGGAAATTTTCCCCCTAATTTGAGGTTATTACAAATAAAGCTGCTGTTAACATGTGGGTGTGTGGGTGCAGGTTTCCATTTCTCTGGATGGAAGCTCAGTGTGTATTTGTTAAGGAAACTGCTGACCCATTTTATGGCATAGTTTTTCCACCCTTTTATTTTTGACTGACGTGTATCATTATACTTGTTCTGTAAATTTTTCATTAGTACAGTATGTGTCTGCCATTTCTAACAGTTACATTCATCTTGGGGAACATATATATATTACATCTTGATCATATCTCTTTATATGTAGTTTTCAGCATGTAGTTTCTTCTTCTTTTTTTAATCTATTCTGTCTTTTCTTTGGTGGTAGCACTAGAGATTTAACCCAGGGCCTTCACACTCAGTTACATGCCCAACACATCTTTTGAGACAGGATCTTGCTAAGTGATGAAGTTGCCCAGGTTGGGCTCAAACTTGTGATCCTCCTGCCTCAGCCTCCTAGAGTACTAGGATTACAGGCATGCACCACCAGGCCAACATCAGTATCTGTCTTTGAGTATTTAGACCATTTACATTTAAGGCAGTGATCTACATGTTAAGGCTGAATCCTACTTGTTGTCTCTGTTTTTCCTGGATGAGTGCATCTGGCACAGAACCCTCCAGTGTGCAGCTGGAGAAGGGTGTGACTGCACAGCTCCAGCAGAGGGGGGACAAGACAGCTGGGCTTTGACTTCTCTAATGTTTGCCTATATATAAACTTTCCTCGCTATTTCTGTCTGTAATCAGTCTTATCCACGAATCTCGCTTTCCATTGAAAGGCTCTAATTGCTGTCACTTTTAGGTTGTTACAAACAGAGCTGATAATAACATTAGTATATTAAAATTCATGCTATTAATATTTGTGTATTTGCATAGACACAGGTTTCCATTTCGCTGAGTCAAATGTGCAGAAGTGTAGTCACTAGATTGTATGGTAAGCGAATGTCTGTGTGACTCCTAGTGAATCACCAACCAGCAGGGGCTTGTGGGACCAGCAGGCCTCTAGGTTGTGCAGTATGAAGCTGCCGTTCAGAGTCGTTATCTTCCTTTAATCTTAGCCCCACCCCTTCCCCCTCCATCAAAATGCCCTTTTCGTTTGAATCTTTTCTGTCCCTGTTCAATGCTCCCTTTCCTCAACCTATAAATACTTTTACCCAGAGTTCTAAAAGACAATGAAGTTTCCACCCATCCCCGCTCCAATGCTGGTTTCTCTTTTAGGTTGACAACACACTTTTCTCCTTGCCTCAAAAAACAACATCTTTAAGGCTGCGGTCTGCATTTCACTGGCTGCATCTGCTTTCTGATTGAACTTTTTTCTCTACCTGCCACTGTCTTCCAAGTCCTTGTGCCTCTCTGTCTAGCTGAAGAATCTGCCTTTCCCTTTCCTGGGCATTTTTTTTTTTTAAGGCTGGGTCTCACTGTGTAGTCCAGGCTGGCCTTGAACGAACTGATCAGCCCAGGCTGAGCTTGAATTTGGAATGCACCTGCCTCAGCCTCCCAAGTGCTGCGATTAGAGGTGTGCATCACCACGCCCAGCAGTTTTGGCTTTTGATAAATAAGGATAAGAAAAAAGAGAGATTATGAGCATTTTTCCTTCTCCTGATTTTTTAAATGTTTTTGTTTTGTTTTTCAAGACAGGGTCTCACTATGTTTCCTGGGCTGGTTTCCAACTTCCTGGCTCAAGCAATCCTGCCTCAGTCTCCCACGTGTTGCACTTATAGGTGTTCCTGATTCTTTTCTTTCCTCTCAGTTCTTCCTATTTCATTTATTCTATTTCTAACCCTTAAGTATTGCTGCTTCACATGGTTCCTCACCCCACTTGAGAGAAGCTTTCTCTCTGCCACTACTGCAATTACTATGATCATCACCTCTCCTGACTTCTACAACTGCACCTTCATTCTTTTTCTCTTGGTACTGGCCATTGAACTCAGGACCTCAAATTTTCCAGGCAGGTGCTGTGCTGCTGAGCCAGGTCCCCAGCCCTGTACCTTTGTTCTGATCTCTCACAGGAAACACTCGGCCCTGGGCTCACCCGAGCCTGACTTGTATCACCCCCCTGGGCACCCCACGGACACTTCTTTTTGACAGGATGGAAATCCCAAAAGAGGAATTTCCAGAATTTGAGGCTTTTTAAAAAAGCTTTTAATCTATATGATGAGCTCCAAAACTATTCCTGTCTTTTCAACTCTACCGCTCCCTGCGTCGCTCTTCCTTCACCCCATGCACACATTGCACACTGGTTCTTTGATAAACATGACTATTTGGCTCTTTTGGTTTTTGAGACAGCTCTCTATGTAGCCCAGGCTGGCCTCGAACTCACGGCGAGCCTCCGGCCCTCCTGAGTGCTGGGATTACAGATGTGTGCCACCATACCTAGCTACAGGAATGTTTTTTAATTCTCTTTTTCTTGTTCCTCTGTCTTTTCTGTCTGGCATTTATACCTTAGTATTCCACAAGGTTTGGCTTACACCTCTTCTCACTGTATTTTTTTTTTTTGTTTTTTGGTACCCAGGATTGAACTGGTAACCTCATGTTCGCCAGGCAGGTGTGTGCTGCTGAGCTATAGCCCTGGCCCATCACCGTACTTTTAACTTAGTAAACTTCACTGTTTTTAAGGACTTCAATTATTACTTAAGTGTTGGCAATGATTTCCAATCTCTGTGTCTAGATACCAAGAGAGAGCTTTCTTAAGTTTCAGAACCAAATTTCCAACCAACAAATACCTCTACCTGGATAGTACCTAAAAATTCAGTCCTTTAGAAATCTGAAACCTTTTATTTATGACATTATTTCACATACACATAAAATGGAAATACCACCTATCTCTGAGTTCAGTTAATTCATAAAAAGGATGACATTTCTGATATAACTATGCAAATCTCGGCGACAGCCATCTAGCCTCTAGGACACTCTTCTGTGATGAGATATTTAGCCGGTGCTTCAATGTGCTGTGGATCTTCAGTCTAACTTTTACTAAACTCACCTTGTAACAGTCATTAGCAATGAGCTGTAAGAGACTAAAGGATTCGCCAGAGGTTTCCATCTTCAGATACAGTTCCCAGGCTAGTCTTGGTTTCTTATTCATGATATCTATAAAAAGAAACAATTTTTTTTTCTTTTGGTACCAGGGATTGAACTCATGACTTCATGCTTGCCAGGCAGGTGCTTAAGCCACTGAGCTTAAATCCCCAGCAAGAAACAATGCTTTAACGTGTCATTAAGGAAATAGCTTCTGCACCTTATCATTCTAAGAATGAATCTATAGCCCAAATATATAAAGCACAGCCTGTGTGGAAAGGTGGGAGTGCTGGCACTCGGCTGGCTTTCTACCAGAATTCTACCCTGCCTAAAACAGATTCACTTAATTAGGACTTTTTAGATGGGGTTGGTCTCTAGACATTTTCCACTTTGCCAGTCTGCTTAAAAGAGGACAACTATTATCATTCAATTGTACTCATAATTTCAGCCTCATATAGAATAAATAATTGTTAAAATTATCCTGTGACTACATGAAGCTTAATGAAAAGCCAGGCATGGTTGACACACACCTGTGATGCTAGAGCTCTAGAGGCTGGGGCATGAGGATTGCCATGAGTTTGAGGCCAACCTGGGCTACACAGTGAGTAGTGAGGTCAAGCCCAGTCTGAAGTACGTAGGGAGACTCTGTTTCAAAAAAACTAAAAAAAAAAAAAAAAGGTGAAAAACTTAAATCTGAGTGTAAACAAGGAGCAAGAAAATCCAATTGCTAGGCAGACAGACAGAAAGAGAGAGATTATGGGTTATAATGTACAAAAAATTTACATTTTAGACATTTTCCCATGTGTCAGGCATGAGAAATGAAAAAGCTAAATTAATACAGCAGCATCACTGCAAAAACAGCAAGTGTGCGCTGTGAGCCTAGAAAGCTGAACAAAACTGAAAGAACCTGGTATCTTTTGGGCCTGTACGTGGAAGTTCAATGCTGAATGATGAAACTAATCACAGAGTAAACTTACATAACACACTGACACGACAACTGCTATGGCTTGGATCTAGACGTCCCCCGGGAGCCTCATGTGCTCAGAGGTGACTTTGGGAGGTGACTGGACTCCGAGGTACTGCACTCCTCAAAAGACAGACCCATCCAGATCACTCCATAGCTGGGTGTGCAGTTAGGAGGGGGGCCTGTCCCCCATGAGAAAGTGACTAAGACAGCAACACTTGCTGGCAGCATTACCAAGTCTCACCCTCAGTGTTTACTCATTGCGCAGAACAAAATACAAAGATTAGAAAACACTTCATGTAATTTCACGCAGTAAGACAGAAAAGAGGATTCCTGTTGTAAACGTTACAAGAAGACTCACGGCAGCGAGCTAGCCAGCTGAGGTAAACGTAATCATTTTTCAACTTCTCATTTTGGATCAAGAGGAACACCTGCAACAAGGGGCAAAAAAGGAATAAATCTGAGGAAGATTTTGTAATAATTACCAGCTTGCCATGCACTGAGGGTCACTGTGGCCTTATAACAACAAAACTGAGCTGTAGAGTTAAGCTGAATTATTTTGAAAAATACAAGCAGATTAATTTATAACATTTAAAGTCAGCATAAAGGGTATTTTGTGTGCCATTGGGTCGAAAGTGTGATGGCACCACCAGGATAAAACTCAGGAAGTCAGCATAAGGATTACCCAGGGGAATGGGGTTCACTTTAAAGGGGATGCAGGTTTTTTAAAATTATTATTTGTTTCATCATTTGGGTACTGATTATATGGGTATGCTCACTTTGTAAAAAAGTCACCAAGTGGTGTACTTGTGATTTACATTCAAGGTGTGACTAAAAACTACAGTGGATGTCTAAATTCTAAAAAGTTAGTACAGTAAAAGCACATTGCCATTTATTCCTTCAAAATCCTCCACTCCAAACACTCTCCTGTCATCTCACCACTTCCTGGAGCAGTGCTGGAGTCCTCTTTCGGTGAATGTCTTTAGTTTGCTGTGTGGCCACCTCAGTGTCTGGAATTGATTCAAAATGTTTACCTTTCATGGTCATTTTGGTCTTGGGGAAGAGCTAGAAGTCACATGGTGCCAGGCAGTCGGTAAGAGGATGACTTTCCGTGGATGGCACAGAGCAGCGGCCTTCGCCCTGCTTTTGTCATACCTTGTAAAGACGCTCATGAAAGGGTTGTTCCAGAACTGCGTTAGAAGGTGGTGGCAAGAACGATGGGGCAGAAGTGGGTCTGAAGCAATAGGGAGTGCTCTGAGGGGGACGGATGGCAATGTATCTTTCGATACAGTAAGTTTTTACGTTTAAACATTCATTATGTATTTTGATCACCCCTTGTATAGCTCATAAAACTTTTGGGGTAAACATTAATATAAAATCTACACATCTACTCTTATTATACTTTTTAATATAACCTAAGAACAAAAGAAATCTCTAGTAGTCCTTTACCCTTGATCATTTGATTTAAGTGAAAAAAGATAAGGATGCCTTTAGATAGAAACATTCAAATACCTTCAAAAGCAGGTATCCTAGCAAATGTCATCTGTAAGTAAAAGATAAATAAAAGTAGGTGCTCACCTCTTCACCCTCACCGGTATTGCCTGTTGCAGCTTTGGCTTGGGCATAATTAAAATTAAAGATGTCATCATTATAGAAGTAACTCTGAAAAACATCCCATGGCCAGGTCACATTGGGTATTAACATATAAAATAGAAAACCATTGTTTTACTAGGCAAACATAGAAAATAATTTTAAGAAAGCAGACTAATTCCTTGATGCCAACAGAGAAAGAAGTGTTATCTGTAGAAGCTCAGCTTTCTTAGCTTCTCACACATTATATATAGTATCTCACACATAAAGCTGTAGATAACTCTAAACTAACCTTAAATGAGTTGAGGTAGATCAAGACATCATCAAATTGCTTAAGCAGGAAGAAACAAGAAGCCATACACTGCCTCCCTGGAATTGTATCTGAAATGGAGGAGAAAAGAAACCAAGAAAATTCATGAAACTAAAGTTCTCTTAAGTTGAGGTTTGAGTGATTGTATAATTCCGTATAGTGATGTACTCCAAGGCATCTTTCTAGATTCCAGAATTATAGGCTCCATTTGTAGCCCAGCAGAGGTCACTGCACTTGAGAGTGACTGACAGTCTCTCTGGAGGTTCAGGCCCAGAGTCCCAGGGAGCACACACCCACTGGCACCCTCCCAACAGTGTTCCCAGGCCTCTTCCAGGGCTTCATTTCTTTCATCCAACTCCCACGTCTACATACTCCTTCCTGTGACTTGGCTTCTTTCTTCACTTGTTTTATTTTATTTTTTTAATTTTGAAGAGAATAAAACCAAAAGAAATAAAACAGAATAAAGACAATCAAAATAATACAACAAACATGAGAGGGATCCAAGATGGCCAACTGAGAGGCAGCACGATAGAGAGCCTCTGAAAAAACCAACTCAGATGCTGGAATCTGACAACAGGAGAAAGCCAGACAAAAGGGGAGGAATTCTCACGACCCAGGAAGAAACTCAGGAAAAAGAAAAAGAAAAAAGAAAGAAAGCAAGAAAGAAGAAGTGGGGACAGAGGGCTGGAGCTGGGCAAGCTCCGGTCACTGTACCAGCACGTCTTAGAGTCAGGCAACTCATGATCGAGCTGAGATCGCGGCCCTGCCGGGAGCGGGGGTTGGTGAGCTCCAGACCCTCGGCCGAGGAGGCGCTGCAGCAGGGAGTGGAAATAGCCAGTCGAGGTGCGTGAACTTTGGTGAGTGACAGGAACTGGATTCCCCAGAGCAGGAGGACCAGCTAGACGACATTTTGGAGTTGGGCAGGGCCAGCTTGAATCAAAACCTGAGGCAGCATTGGGTCGACAGCTCCTGGTCCAAAGCAGATTGGTGGGATCTGCTTGGGCTGGGCCAGGCCCCCGGTTGAAATCCAATAGCTGGGGATGAAGCTGTTCTGAGCCAGTGGCATCCCCAGGGGACACACAAATGTGCTGAAGCACTCAGTGGTTGACTGACATAGGGGGAGGGGTCAGCTCAATGTGTGCACCTTGCAGATCGGCAGCGGACTGGGGACGCGGCACTTCCCTAGCCAGTGCACTGCAGAAAAAACTGTAGGCAATATGAAAGGCCCGGAGACCTCCGACACCCACCCGTCTGAAGGGGGCCAGAAACATGACAAGACAGAAACAGCAAAAAGCCTCCAACTGCCAAACCAGGGGACGTGAGTCCAGTAGAGGTAAATGAGGTTGAGGGCAGCAAACCTGTAACATCAGAGACAGCCTCATTGGAAATAAAGAAATACTTCCGTGACCTCATCGATGAATTAAAATTCTAACTCAGGTGAAGCAAGATATAAGAAGATTAATAAAAGAAATCCTAGGTAATCCTCAAGTAGACACAAATGAAAGAATGGAGGAACCCAGAGAAAGGAGAGAAGCCTTTGATGAAGAATATAAACAAAATCTAGAATACATGACACAGATCCAAAGAGAATATCAGGAAATTAAAAACCATTGAAAGCTGGCAAAACCTTTTAACAGAAACTAAGGACAAACTTTTGAAACTTGAAGATAGATTTGCAACATATGATTGCGAAAGGATCTCTTAAAAATAACAAGGAACCAGGAAGTAACGGTACAAAGGCTAGAAAATGACAGGAGGATTTATAACCTAACAATAAAACATGTGAATGAAGATATAGCCACAAATACAAATGAAATAAAAAGGCTATTCACAGAAATAATTAAGGAAAACTTCCCAAACATAGGTAACGGAAGTGAAGTTCAGATAAATGAGGTATACAGAACTCCAGCCAGCTACAACCAAAACAGATCTACACCCAGACATATAACAATCAGGTTCCCAGAAATCTATCACAAGAACAGAATATTAAAAGCAGTCAGAGGAAGGAAACAGATTACCTATAAAGGAAAACTCATCAAAATCACAGCAGACTTCTCAATGCAAACCATCAAATCAAGAAGAGCTTGGAGTGAAATATTCCAAGCCCTGAAAGAAAATAACCTCCAACCCAGAATGATGTACCCTGCAAAACTGTCTCTCAAAATTAATGGAGACAAGATATTTCCATGACAAAGAGAAACTGGGGGAGTTTGTGACCACCAATCCAACCCTGCAAAGAATATTGAAGGACATTCTAGAGAGAGAGAAGAAAACCACCAGGGTTCCAGGAACAATGGCAGAAAGGCCTCAAAGAAAAGGGCAGACAATGGAATGAAGGAGAAAAGTAAACAAACAACAATGACAGAAAAATAGCATAGCAGAGATAAGACAGAGAAGATTGGCTATATCACTGTTTTGTCTTGACTGATTTTATTCAAATCTTGTATGCTTGATAGTATCAAGTCTGAGAGTAGAGGCAACAACTCTGAAGATGACAAGATTCAGTAAGATACCCATTCTGGTTTGATTATTAACTGCCTTTGAAGTCCTATAATGTCTCCAATGTTTGTTTTTTATTAATAGTGCTTTGTACTGCTCTGTTTAATTATACTAGCCTGATGATATAGACAATTTTATTGAAAACAACAAGGGACATCATAGTAACTACCGTAGATCACCTAGTATTGTGGTTTTATATGTCCTTTTCATTTCATGTTTCTCTAGGAATTTGTACTGTTGACTTGTTTTGATTTGTTTCTCCCTCTAATACAGAAAGGCTAGGTGTACATGTAGAGACTTATACATGTGTAGAACTTCTAAGTAGTTTACAAGAATGGATTATAGTTATTGCAAAGGAAAAAAGAGAGGAAAAGAAAGTTTTCTAAAGGATATAACTGCATGTATGTTTGAGTGTGTGGGATTGATAACCATGTTGCTAAATTTTTGTTGGATGGATAAACAAAACTGATTGCAGTCTCACTGTTTGGATGTCCACTTTGTAGGCTTTACTTTTGTAACTTGAACAACTACTTTTAAGAGTAAAATATGTAATTTTCAACTAGTGATTTCTTACTGGTTACTATTTTTGTTTTGTTCTTGAAATTCTGTATTATTTCTACCCTCTTTCTGTTTCAATTTTTTTCTTTAAATAAAAAAATGAAAAAAAAACCAAAGATGATAGTTAAAGATAAAAGGAAACCAACAATGGCTACCATGATGCCTCTTGCCATCTTCAAAAAACTTCTATACCATCAGGCATAATAAAATCAGACAAAACAGCAAAGAATAAAACCAATCAAAACCAAAACAATGAAAGCAATATAGGACTTCAAAACAAGACAGTAGGAATAGAACAGCAGCTACCATAATGCATCTTGTTATCATCAAAGTAGCTGCTTATACCATCAGACAAAATAAAATCAAACAAAACAAAATAGTATAACATCAATCAAAAGAAAACAAGTAAAGCAATACAGGCCTTTAAAACAAGATAACGAGATCAATAATGGCTACTGTAATACATTTTGTTATTTTTGAAATAAACTGCCCATGCCATCAAACATGATAGAATCAAACAAAACAAAACAAAATAAAACCAAGCTAAACAGAACAGTGAAAATACAGTTTCAAAATAGGATATAGATTCACAATGGCCACTGCCTTCCCCCTCTAGACACCTCTCCTTTCACCTTCACATCTATTGTGCTTTTTGGATCCCACTAACTCCTTTAGTTTTTTATACTAGGGAGACAACACGATATTCACCCACATGACTCTGAACCATTTCATCCATGAGCAAGAACTCGCGTTGTATCCATTTACCTACAAGAGCCTCAAGGTTATCTTTCTTTATAGCTGAGTAGCTTTCCATTATATGGAAATGCCATATCTTTCTTATCCTTTCTGCAGTCGATGGGCAAGCTGACCCTACTTTTTTTCTGATTCACTGTCATATACAACATTTTCTCTCCTTTGACTTTTACTGTATGAATTTCCTTTTGAGTTAAATGTGTTTCTTGTATTCAGTCTATCGATGGATCTTGTTTCTTGATCCACTCTGCCTGTGTTTCTTTTTATTGGTGAACTGAGGCCATCTACATTAATGGTTATGGCCAACATGCACTGGCTCGTCTCTGCCATGCTATTTCCCTGCTATTGGGAACTTTCCCCCTCCATTCAGTTTTCTGCCCCACTCAGTGATCCCCCTCTGCCGCTGTTCTTGGAACCGTGGTCTTTTTTCTCTCTCTCTACAATGTCCTTCACTATTCTTTGTTTGGTGGTCATGAATTTCTTCAGTTGTTGTCATGGAAGTGTCTTGTTTCTCAATTAATTTTGAAAGATAGTTTTGCAAGGTACATCATTCTGGGTTGGAAGTTGTTTTCTTTCAGGACTTAAAACTACTTCACTCCAAACTCTTCTTCAGTTGATGGTTTGTGTTGAGAAGTCTGTTGTGAATCTGATGGGTTTTCTTTTATAAGAGATCTGTATCTTTTCCCTAACAGCTTTTAATATTCTATTCTTGTGTTGAATTTCTGGAATCTTGATTATTATGTGTCCAGGTGATTTATTTTGGCTATGGCTAGCTGGAGTTCTATATGCCTCACTTATCTGTATATCACATCCTTTTGCCATGTTTGGAAAGTTTTCTGCTATTACTTCCATAAATAGGATTCTAATGTAATTTGTGTTGATCCCTGCTTCTTCACCGGCACCTATTATTATTTTGCTTTGCATTGTCTTGCAGTCATTGAGTTACTATTTTCTGGCTCCTCATTATTTTTGAGAGAGTTTTCCATTCATGATCACAAGCTGCACACCTGTCTTCAAGGTCTGAAAGCCTATCTTCAGTTTCTTTCAAGCAGTTTTGCCAACTTTCACTGGAGTTTTTAATTTCCTAGATATCTCTTTGAATCTGTTTCATGCATTCTAAATCTCTCTTACATTGTTCATTCAGTTTCCCTCATTTTCCTATGCTCTGCTATTTTTTTAATCTATGTCATCTTTAGAGATGCTTAGCAATTCTTTTGTTATGTTTTTCATTTCTTCTTTTACCTGAGATAGTGTTTCTGTTCTAATTTCTTTTATAGCCTCATGAAGTTTTCTCTTTTCTTCAGTTACCATTACTTCAGAAACTTCAGGTGTGTGACTCCCAATCTCTTCCATGTTTTCATCTCCTGGACTTGCTCTGCTTGGGCTGGAGACCAGGGACTGCCTTTTGCTTCTTCTTTCTGACATTTTCTTGGGTTCTTCCAAACAAGGGGGCAGTGGGGTCTCAGGCACTTCCCGCATTGACTACAGTTTCTCTGGAGCATGACTATTTGGATCTGCTGGCCAGTGCTGGCTGCTGGTATCCACTGGTGGTCTCTGGGTGTTCTAGTGCAGGGCCGGCTGCTGTTTTTCCCAGCCCATGCTGGCTACATGGGGCAGAGGCATCTGGAGTGCACACAGGGGCAGAGCCTGCCTCTCCCTCCCCATTGAGCTGGCTACCTGCGGGCAGTGTCTTCTGATGGCTGCTGGAGTGTGTGAGGGGTTTCCTCACTAGGTTTAAGATAACCTAGCAGCACTCTCCATGGGAAATAATGTTCCATAGAACAAGCTGATTCTGATTCTGATCCAACTTTCCTGCCTGGGATCAGCCTCCTGTTTGAGGTAACAGGGGACTTGTATAACCTCAGCCCTTGACACAGGCAATCCCTGTCCAGATAACAGCCCCATGTGCCACACACTCGTTTTTATGCTGTCTTCCCAGTTTGTCTATCCTACTAGATGGACCCTCTACTAGGAAGGGGGTTTTCTTTTATTCACTGTTATACACCTCAATATGGTTTTGTTGTACAGACAAATGAAACGGAGAGAAAATACTGTTCAAGCCACACCTGTAATGGTGGCGCACACCTGTAATCCCAGCACTCAGGAAGCTGAGGCAGGAGGACTGCTGTGAGTTTAAGGCCAGCCTGGGCTACACAGTGAGTTCAAGGCCAGTGAACTATACAGTGAGATCCTGTCTCAAGGAAAAAAACAGAGAAAGAAAATACTATTTAGTAAATGGCCTAAGTGAAATGTTTATGAATATCTGGGGGTGGAGTGTGAATAAAATACTGGCCAATCAGTGCAGCATGAACACTGTTACTCAGAAGAGATACCAACCACAGACAATTGGCACAGGCAGCCGTATCAGCTCACACTAGTCAGTGAGCCTTTTATAGCCTCTTCAAATTTTACACTGAGTCTTGACTGATAAAATCAAAACTTTAACAATAAAAACGATGAAGTCCCAAGGTTGATACTGGGAGATATAAGTGTGAACATTATATAACTGGAAGTTTCTAAGCTTAGTATGTAAGGAATAATTATGGAAAAGGTAAAACTTAAATGTGATTTTGAAATTTTTATGTAGGAAAAAAATACCATGGGCAACATTTAAAGCCAAATGACCCAATGGGGGAAAAAAATTTGTAACATGGCAAAAGCTTAATACATAAGAAGCTGTTAAATATTAAATAAAAACTAATGCTTCATGACTATAACTGATTCAAATTTTTAAAATTCTCATGAGCTAAAGAGTAAATTTATTCTCCTTCATTTATCCTCCTGTTCCATGTTAGCCGAGATGTTCCGAAGGCCTAGTTCTAACCTTCTCTGTCTCTTCACTCCTACTTGATAAGGTGCAGCCTGACATACGCACATCTCTAGACAGCAGTCAGGCTTCCCCGGCCGGCCAGTACGGTGTTAGTGTGGACCTCAGACCTACCACATTCACTCGCGGATCCGCCCACCAACTGGAAGAACTGCTGGGCAATCTTCATATGATCCCTCTGAAAAAGAAAATGTGGCTGACACAGAGGAAGGAGGCAAAAATATCACGGTTCTACCATGTCAGGATTTAACATGCTTTTTGTTGTAAACCACGCCCCAAACTATACTAACTGTCATTAGCATAAGCACTTAGAAAATAACCTGAAATGGAACGAAAAGGTATGCAGGATCAGACAGAAAAGACGAAAACAAAATCAAATTCACAAATAGTATTCTAAAAATACCCATGTTAAATAAATTAATACATTTACTCATTCAACAAATATTTAATGCTTTTCATAGTATATTAGAACTGGTGCAGGAGGTAAGGGTACAAGAAAAATTTATTAAACTCATTTATTTATGAAATAAGTATTTACTTCCTACCTACTATACAAGGCATTGTGGAGTGAACCAGATATAAAAAGACTTATTCCCAGCCTGGACAATACAGCGACTTAGCTAGACAGTGTCTCAAAATAAAAACATAAAAAAGTCCTGGAGTAGCTCAATATGAAGGGTGTAAGTTCAAGCCATAAAAACTTAATATGTCATATTAACATGGGTAAGAGCTTAATGTCAGTGTTGGTGTTTATAAAAAGCTGTCTTAGAGGAGCTGGGGGTACAGCTCAGTGGTAGGGTTACATACATAGATGCAAAGGCCTTGAGTTCAACCCCCAGTACCCCCAGTTTCGAAAGAAAAAGAAGAGCTGACCTAGAGGAACAATTTCTCCCATTTTACACATTCTAAAATTAAAGCTCACAGATAGCAAGGTTTTAAACATCTGGAAATTAGACTAAAGCTGTGCAATGATATTTTTGTTCATTAAATATACAGCACTGTATAAAAACAGAGATTTTTAAAAATAAAGCATGGATTTTTAGGGTTGAAGGTTTGAGGGTTTTTTCTTGTTTTTAAACACTTTTTTTTTTTTTAAGGGACTGGATTGGGGGATTTGGAGAAGTAAAACGAACTAGAGAAAAGCTTGTTTGTACTTTGATATTCATTGTGGTCTTTTCCATATGTCTGTAACTTTGTAACCTACCACATTTCCTCAAAAATAAGACCTAACTGGAAAGGGAGTCCTAGGGCCTTTTCAGGATGCTTAAAATTTAAGCTCTACCCCCAAGATAGGTCCAGTTAAGACATCAGCCAGATGGATACATTTAGTACATCTGCTGCAACACTCAACAAACATATTGAATTTTAAAATATTAATATATAATTAAATATAAGTATTACTGACATTAATACTTAAATAAATGGTAATATAAATTATAAGTATTTGTCAATATCCAAGAGGGCACTTTGGGATGAGAGGCAAATGCCTGTGTACACGGAGGAACTCAAGACTTATGCCAAACGACCCACTGGCGCACAGACACGAGGCACGATAACTAACACGCACACTTGATAGCAGAGGGTTGTGATTGTGTCTGACATGAACCTCTTCATGGTTCAGTACGTCGTGCACTGTAACAGCATGCTATGAGCAGGCTACGTGGACCAGACACGACTGTTTAAGGACAGGTCTGTTGCTGAACATGAGACTGGGGGTAATGATTCTACAGGGAATGGAGTAACAAGAAATTCAGGGTTTGGAGAGTTATGGTGATGTTCCAGGGGGTGACGGGACTGTACTCAAACAAATGTGGATTTTTGTACCTGAATAAGTATAGATTTTTATACACGAGTAAATGTAAATTGTTGTACTTTTGTAAAAAAGACAGTCCCTAAAAATATGACCTATTACATCTTTTGGAGCAAAAATTAGTTTAAGACCCAGTTTGACTTTTAGGGAAACATGATACAGAACAGCAGTGGTTTCATACGCACCGAACCCATTTCCTGGCCGAGGGCTGCATTGACCACTCCTTTGAGGATGTACTCCTGGAAAATGCAATACCACTGATCGGTTAAGGGGAATGGAAGCTATCAGACAATTTTCTACTTCATTCCTTGTATCAACTCAGTGCTTCATCTCTCGAGTCGCTTTTCTCTGTTCTATGGGTGGCTTAAATGAATTAGGAGACTTTCATTTCATTTCCAGCAGGCAAATGGCCATAGAACAGAATTCACCATATTTATAAATTCCCAAAAGATGGTGAAGGTTTTTTTTTTTTTTTTGCTTTTTACTTTTTGGTACCGGGGATTGAACTCACGACCTGGCACTTGCCAGGCAGGCGCTTATGCCGCTGAGCTAAATCCCCGGCCCAGTGGTGAAGGTTTTAATACATTTGAGAAACATACTTGCTCAGATGCCTCAGGGTCTAGGAACACTTCCATTGTCTGTCACTGAACAATGCCTGCCATGTACTTAGGTCCAGTGTCAAACACACAAACAACACTGGCCCACCTGGTGCAAAAGTGAACACTCTAATGGGTGGGAAAGATAAATTACTGGCAAGTACACTGGTGAGAAAAATATATATACCTGGTCATTTTCACCAGAATTCTAGATTCTAATACTTTCCAACTTTAATCCTTTGGAGGAACCAATTGTGCATGAGAGAGTCTCACCACATCAGAGGCCTGAGAAGTCACACAGAACCCGGCTAGCTCAATACAGATGGCCTCTCCTGAGATCCCACAAGCAGGACCCTTCTCTACAGGCCTTCGAACTAACTGCTGAATGCCCACTTCCCCTGTACTTGTCTAACATTCTCAATTACCTGAGGAGTAGTAGGTTCCAGATCTTTAATTAAGTTATAAGCTTCCTGTACATCATCTGAAACAAGAACTAAGTTATAGTAGTCTGTATTTCAGCAAAGCCTTCTGAAGCACTCCCTCAAAAGATCCTTCAATATTCAAGTAGTCACAGAAAATAGGATTGTGGTTGTAGTTCAGGGGTAAAGATCTTTATGTAGCATGTGCAAAGCCCTAATACTACCCCCCCACACCACAGAAATATGATCTGTTTTATCTGTCCTCTAAATCTCCAGCAAGTTTAATGTTGCAGAGTTAAGCTAAAGATCATACAATATCCTTAGAAAATTCAGATAAGGGTTAGGGTTAGGTTAGAAAATTCAGATAAGGTGTGAAAATACCTAAAAAAGCTAAGAATATGGGTTTGATGTAATGTCAGTGGAATAATATTTAGACAAGAAAAAAACCATTTAAAAATATCAGACATAGCCGGGTGTGGTGGCTCACATCTGTAATCCCAGCACTCAAAAGGCTGAGGCAGGAGGATCGTTGTGAGTTCGAGACCAGCCTGGGCTACAAAGTGAGCTCAAGGCCAGCCTGAACTGCATAGCGAGACCCTGTCTCAAAAAGACAAACAAAACAAAACAAAACAAACTTATCAAGTAATAGAAGTAAAATGACATAAGGTCGAGATTTGAATAAAAAGTTATGGAAAATTAAAATATTAGCAGAAAAAAAAGGGGGGAGCTGGGTGTTAAGCTCAGCAGCGTAAGTGCCTGCTTGGCAAATGTGAGGTCATGAGTTCAATCCCCGGTACAAAAAAAACAACAACAACAACAACAACAAAAAATATATATATTATTAGCAGTATCTTGAATTATTGAATATGCGATTCCTATTTGGATGTTTATTATAATACATGCTTTTATGTTTTAAATTTTTCATAATAAAATTAATTTATAAAATATACAGACTGGTTCTTTAATGCTTATCCAGAAGCAAAATTCTTTTTATTTATCTATGAAATAAGACCATAGGTTCATGCTCCCATTTCAACAGACGCACCTTCTGTGCTGAGGAGCATGCTGTTTCACTGCTGTGCTGCATGCACAAAGCAGCTCACTGCTAGAGAAGCTGTTTTTAGCATGTGGCTAATGATTTTACCTTCTCTTAACGGCAATAACTATCACATTCTCTGTGAATCACAACATGCATGGCATACAAATAGAAAGGCGGACAACTGGAGCAAATAGAAAAGGATGATGATTAGAAATAAAAGACAGGGGCCGGGGATATAGCTCAGCAGCCTAAGTGCCTGTTTGGCAAGCACAAGGTCTTGAGTTTGATTCCTGGTACCACCAGAAAAAAAAAGGTAAAAATAAAAGACAAGAAAATGATCTGGGTATGTTGCTATTCCCAGCACTTGGGAGGCTGAGGCAGGAGATTCACCATGAGCCCAGGGCCAGCCTGAGCTACACAGTAAGTTTAAGGATAGCCCGAAGCACATAGACCTGGTCTCAAAAACCACACACACATCCATGGACACGTGCACGCACACACAAAATGTGGGTGTACATTATATGTAAGGGGGAGCAAGAAAAAGGAGGAAAACATACCAAGGGAAGAAAACCATGGAAAAATCAAAAGAGAATGGGCATAAAGCAAAGGCCAGAGGACAAAGAGAAGCAGGGAAAAGGTAGGTATCAACCTAAGAGGAGAGAAGATAAAGACAAAAGGCACAACACGTCGTCA
Organism: Hydrochoerus hydrochaeris; assembly: GCA_004027455.1. Taxonomy (NCBI): domain Eukaryota; kingdom Metazoa; phylum Chordata; class Mammalia; order Rodentia; family Hydrochaeridae; genus Hydrochoerus; species Hydrochoerus hydrochaeris. The sequence continues at coordinate 9,359 of PVLA01011843.1, read as the reverse complement.
CCAAGAAGTCTACTGTCCCATGAACTTGTGGACAATGCGTCTTTGTAAATATTATGGAACTTAAAAGTTAAGCAAGTTGTTCAGTAAGATTAAACATCCCTAAATATGCCATTGTAATAGGACCAAGATAGTTGCTTCTCACCCTGACGTAGGTAGTAAATCACCAAGTTCAGCCTTGCTTCCGGAATGACATCCACCAGGGGAGGTAAAACCTGTAAAGCTCCTTCACCCCCTCGGAAGACAACCTAAGACAGAGAAGTTACGTTACTGCCGCAGTAGGTGTGTATACTTTACTAGTGGAAATGCTTGGGGGCTACCACATAAAACTGGGTTCACGACATCTGACTACAATCTCTCTGGGAATCGGCTGGGCGCCATCTCTAGACTTTTTTTTTTTTTATTGTTATGACAGGGTCTCTAGAAGTTGCCCAGGCTGGCCTTGAACTTGTGATCCTCACAAGTAGCTGGAATTACAAGCCTGTGCCACTCCATCTAGCATACTGCTTCATTTTGCTTTGGATTTCCTCATTCATCTGTTTATGTTATATTCACCAAAATATAAACCCACATGGCACGGAATTTTGCCTTTGTTGTGTACTACGAGCTCTAGAATTATAACTAATATGGTCATTAACAAGTTATTTTTAAAGGGTGAATATATATTTGATATTCTCCATATATTCAAGATCTCATTGAAAGGAAACTTTCTAAATTATAATAAGTACAAGAAACAGAATCAAACTGGGTGTGGTGGTGCCCACCTGTAATCCCAGCATTTGGGAGGCTGAGGCGGGAGGACTGCTGTGACTTCAAAGCCAGCCTGGACTACATAGGGAGACCCTGCCTCAAAACCACTGAAGAAAAAAAAAAACCCAAGGAAAGAAACAGAACAATGGAATAATTCTTATGGCAAACATTTCCTTTTCTCGTCATAAAAACTGCAGAGAACTTTATTATTAATATCACTACTATTATTTTGCTAAGTATTGAAACCAAGGCCTTGTGCGTGCTAGGCATATGCTGTTCCTCTTAGCCGTATCTCTAGCTCAGAAAACTCTTATTAAAGTACCCAACAATGAGTAAAATCCCTTTCTATACAGACATCAAAAGCTCCATGAGGATTCTGTTCTCGGCACTACAGAACAAACCAAAAGATCTTTGTGATGCAATGCACACAGCCTTTCCGAACCCGCTTCCTCTTTTATCTGTGGCATTAGTCCACTTCTGAGGGTTAAGTGGGTTACAGGGGGCTCCATGTGGGGTGCACAGTGGGTAACATTTGACTCTGGTAATTTGCTGAGTATCCCTTAGCATCTACTCTGCGCCTGTGACTCTAATGAGCACTGGGCTTCTCTGCCACCACACAGACAGTGCAAGTGCAGAGGGACCTTCAAAAAATAAATATACGGAGTCAGGTGATAACACGTGCTATAAAGAAAAACCAAAATCCATAAAAGGACAATTTGGGTTTTTTGTTTGTTTGTTTTTTGAGACAGGGTCTAAGTAGTTCAGGCTGGCATTAAACTCACTATGTAGTCCAGGCTGGCCTCAAACTCACAGTGGTCTTCCTGCCTCAGGCTCCCAAGTGCTGGATTACAGGTGCCCCCATACCTGGCTAGGAAAATTGGTTTTGCATGCTGTTGTATTTCTAGAGCCCAGGAAGGTATCTGGTACATAGCAGATGTTTCACAAACAAATACATGGAAATCAAGGCCAGCTGGCATGAGCTGCATAATCCTTTCTTTCTACCTCAGCTTATCTATCTGGATCATATTTTTTGGTTCCTTTTTTCCACACCTCCTTCTTTTGCCAAAGTGAATTCCTTCACCAGTCTCCTTGGTCCCAAGACTAACTCCATCTGGACTTTGTCTCTCCAACAGTCACTGCGTCTTTCATCTTCTGAAGCACCAGTCCTACTTTTCAGCTTTCAATACACACAAGGGTTTGTGTTCTCTCAGAAAATCTCCCCCTGGCCCCTTGCCCCCTCTCCATAGTGCACGCCCTCTTTTTCTCCTTGATTTCAGCGCTACACTTCAAACGTACATGGATTACTGCTTCTAACTTCTTCCCATTCTCTTACTACTGAACCTCCCAAGAAATTGGCTTTGGCTGTCAGTGTGAGTCAATTTACTATCATCAGCCACAAATAAGTCATTGTGACCAAATTCAAGAGGCTTTTCTATCTTCTTGCAGTTCTGAGACTTGTCTACAAGACAACAAGAATAACACCATCATTTATTAAATGAATCGCTAATCCAAAAATCCAAAATGCTCCAAAATCTGAAAGTTTTTCAGTGCTACAAACTCCACACACGATTTCATGTGACAAATTGCAGTTTAAACACAGGCGCATAGAAATGGGGAAATACTTGCAGACCATATGTGTGCAGTACAGATGAAACACAAGTTAATTTCACGTTTAGACTTGGGTCTTTCCCCAGGATGTCTCATTAGGCAAATACAAACATTTCAATACCTGAACTATTTCTGGCCCTAAGCATTTCAGATAAGAGGTACTCAGCCTCTATTTGCTAGGTGCCTTACACAAACTGAATTCTCAAAATGACAGAGGCCAGCAGCTGTGGGTACTTGTAATCTCAGCACTCCAGCAAACTGAGACAGAAGGATCACAAGTTCGATCAGAGCCTTGGTAACTCAGTGAGACCCTGCCTAAAATAACAATAATACCTTTAAAAGGGCTGGAGATGTAGTTCAGTATGAAAGTCCTGGGTTCAATCTTGAGTATAAAAACAAACAAAAAATAAAAAAGAAAGGGACTTTAATTTTCTTTATTCTACAACAAGGGAACCCTGATACTCAGCAGTGTTAGTGATCTCCTTGACACTACAGAGCTAGTACATGATAGTGTGAATTGGACCTCAACTGTGACTCTGGAAGTTTATTTCATGTGTGTGGCACTGGGGACTGCATCCTGGGCCTTTTCACTGAGCCACAACTCCAGCCTTTAAATTTTTTTTTTTTTTAAATTTTGACATAAGTGCTAAATTGCCCAGGATTGGTCCAAACTGTGATCTCCTGCCTCAGCCTTCCAGAGTGCTGGGATCACAGGCATGTGCCAAAACTCCTGGCTCAACATTTGATACTCTTAACAACCACTTACATAACGTCAGACTCTTACTTTTCTCTTTCATCCCCTTCTACAAAAGTGATACTCATTTACTATCTGATATGCTCCTTCTGCCATGTACACACACAGAGTGTTTCTTTACCCTGAGCTGTATATTATATCCACCTAGGAAGCTTTTGAGGAAAGGTCCCAGCTCAACCATTAAATAAGAATCCCTGGAAGACCAGGTGTGGCGTGTGCACCTATAGTCCCTGCTACACAGGAGGCTGAGGAAGGAGGGTCACCTGAGCCCAAGAGTTCAAGGCCAGCCTGGGAGAAACAGGAAAACTCTGCTGCTCCCCCTTATTAAAAATATATATGCATACACTTATGAATCCATGGGAGTGGATCCCACCGTTAGCGTCACAAAACCTCACAGGTGATTAAAACGTACAGCTCTAAATAACAGCACATCATCTAAGCACCTCCACTTGTCTGCCCTCTCTTATCTCCTTTGCTTATTTTCCTTCCTCCAGCCACTTGAGCATAGAGGCTTTTTTTGGGACCATATTTTTCGCTGTTTTAATTCTTTCTTCAATATTTATTAGAAATTCAGTAGTTTCAGTCTTCCATATTTAATTTCTGTGCCTCCTAGGACAACTCCTTGACCTATGTTCAAATTGATCTCTATTCCAGCTTAAATTCCTAACATACCATTCTCCATAAAACAATCCAGCCTCGACTTAGAAGCCAGATTAAAAATAAAAAGGTTACAGGCCGAAGCCCATCACAGAAACTATCCAAATAGAACTTCATCAAGGATAGAGGCCAACATGCTATAAGGCCAAGGATTTAGGACGGCAAAGATCCTAAGATACAGCGGAAGAGGAGGGGAGAGAGTCTACGACGGTCATGGTTTCCACTCTGGGTACTGGCAGGCGTGGTGCTAAAGAAACAGGAGGAAAACGGTACAGTTACTGTCACCATGCTAGCGGGGAAGCTGCGCCAGCAATGGAGGCGATGTGCCCAAGGTTCCCGAGCGGACAGCAGCTTCTCTACACCTCCCTGCATTACGTGCTGAGTTAGGCCCCAACCCACCTTCGAGCCAGCACCGCCATCATGTGCCTCCAGGCCTAGCCCACCCCACTCTCCTCTCCAGTCCTCTCCTTAGTGTGAGCTACTGCTCGGTCAAATCAGCCTGCACACGGGTCTTCACACGCCTGTTCTAGCTTCACGTCCTAGATGAAAATGAGGCCTCTAAATTTTGGCCATCTTTCAAAGGCCAAAAACTACCCCCTACTTATTCTAACTCACAGGACATGTTCCTTGGTCCTTGCTAAGGACCCAGACGCTTGGGTGTACACTGTCTTGTGCATTTTCCCAAATGTGATATCCATTCCTGCCAATAAGGACTTTCCTAAGGGAAGGGAATGATAGTTTGAATCCACTTTCTCTCTTCCACTACGAGGAGGGTGTCCCTTAGAATGGAAATATCTGCTGGGGCATCTCCTACCCACTTTTCCAATCGCAGTGCTGTGTACCAAAGCGGGGAAGAACTGAAGTCAGGCAAGCCAGGAAAATGTTATTCACCAGATTGTGCCTGATGAGTTCTTTAGCAAATTCAAAGGAGGAAGGAGCGCTGTCCATCAAGCTTTTGAGTTCTGCCTGAAATGTAAAGAGGAGAGAATTAGAAAATAACAGGCATATAGTTCTTATAACAAACATTTATACAATGATTAGCAGTTTAAAAAGAATTTAATGTGCTGTTTCATTTGATCCTCATGACTTCACAGGTAAACAGTAAGACTTCTGAAGCTAAGCATCTTGAGACAGAGTCTCACTATATAGGCTTGTTTTGAACTCATTATGTAGCCCCAGCAGGCCTTGAACTTGCAGTGACCCTTCTGCCTCAGCCTCCCAAAGTGCTCAGAGTACAGGCAGGTGCCACCAAAGCTAAGCATTTTGAGTTTTATACGGTACAAAGCAGTAAGTCTGAAAACCCCTGGACTCCAGCTTGAAGACCCCTAGAATTAGTCTTTGAGTGAAAAGGTGCTAAAGGAGCAAGTCATGGCTTCGGCTTATGTGGGTCATACTGAATGAAGAGGAAATGTCATGGGTCTCACGTAAAATATGTAATTAATGCATATAAGCAAAGAACTTCCTTTAAAATAGTTTTATTATAATATTGAAAAGAGGGCAACATAATCTGGTGGGATATTGATGTTTTTTTGTGTGAAACTAATGTATCAATGCCTGGTTCGAGGGGGTGGCTATGATTTGGTGAGTTCTCAAGGAGCTCAATTTTTTTTTATCTGATTTTATACTTTGTGTGGTTCATCCACGAAAACAGTTGCTCACAAATGTACATTCTGCCAAAAATCAAGAGACTTGATCCAATTTTCCTTTGAGTTCACGCCTCGTTGCAACTTTATACATTCTAAAGAACTAATGAGTGAGCAACCACTTATTTTTCCAGCATTAGCAATCTTGTGTATGTAATTATAATATCATGAGGAAAACGAGGATACTTTTTTCACTTTCTATATTGCAGCTGCAAAAAAACTATTTTAGCTTATTAAATCATTTTACAAAATGAAAGAAGCCCAAGTTTAATGATTATGTCAGAAAACTTACCTGTCCTCATGCAGACAGACTGGCTGAAATACCACCGGGGTCAGTGCTGCATGTCCCTCCCTGCCCCACAAGCCACGCAACATCTGATCTCTGAGGCTCACATTCAGTTGGTTGTGTGTGGTTGGGACAACTGCTCAGTCACAGCACATGGATGAAGTTGGGCTTTACACATTGTATACAGAGACTAATTTAAAAATCTATCAAAGACCCAAACCTAATAGCCAAAGTTATACAAGTCTAATAGAAAAAAATGAGACTAAATCTTCCCGACCTGGATTTCACAATGGATTCTCAGATACGGCACTAAAAGCATAAACAACAAAAGAAAAAATAAATTTGACTTCATCAAGATTTAAAACTTTGTTCTTCAAAAAAAATAACTATTTAGAAAATGAGGGAGGCCAGGAGTGGTGGCACTCAACTGTAATCCCAGCACTCAGTAGGCTGAGGCAGAAGGATTGCTGCAAATTCAAGGCTAGCCTGGGCTACACAATGAGTTCAAGGTCAGCCAGAATTACATAGCAAAACCTTATGTCAAAAAACAACAAAACAAACCAACACCCCAAAATGAGGGAGTATAAAAATAAGCAAGAATGGCTATACAGCTATCCTATTTTCAGACAAAATGAGCTTCAAGCCAAAATTGATCAGAAAAGGCAAAAAAAGTCACTCCATATTGATTAAGGTAATAACAGTACAGAAAGAGATAACAATTATAAATTATATGTACCAAACACTAGCAAACTCAACTTCATAAAACAAACACTACTTGACATAAGAAGCTAGATAAACTTTAACACAATTATAGTTGGGGACCTCAATTCCCCATATCACAAATAAATCAACTAGAAAAAAATCACCAAAGAAGTATCCAAGTTTAACAAAACTTTCAAACAAATGGACTTAGTGCTATCTACAGAGAATTCTACTCAGCAACAGAATACATATTTTCTGCCAGGTGTGGTGGCTCATGCCTGTAATCCCAGCACTTGGGAGGCTGAGGCAGGAGGATCATTGCGAGTTCGAGACCAGCCTGGGCTACAAAGTGAACTCACGGCCAGCCTGGATGACATAGTGAGACCCTGTCTCAAAAAGACAAAAAAAAAAAAAAAAAAAAGAACACATATTTTCTTAGCAGTACATAAAACTTTCTCTAAAATGGATCACATACTATCCCATAAAAAAGGCATAAGGAAATATAAAAGAATTGAAACTATCCTATGGATATGATCGAGCTGTTGTGCAATGAAACTAGAAGTAAATGAGAAGCCACTGAAATTATGCAAACACATGAAAATTAATAATATACTATTGGATAATCAATGAGTCACAACAGAAAAAAGTCAAGGAAAAAATCAGCTCTTGGAATCAAACAATAATACCAGTACTACATACCAGAAACTATAGGATACAATGAAAGTAATCCTAAGAGGAAAATTTGTAGTTGTGAATATACAAATCAGAAAAACAGAAGAGTGCAGAGTAGGGTCCCAGAGAACAAAAATAACAGTTTTGCCTCAGACTGTATGGCCTAAGGAGCGTGAAAACTACTACCTCTGTCCACTGACCGAAAGGATAGATTTTCCTTTGGGCCCAAACCTAGATTTATTTGAGCCCAAATAAATAACCTAATGATGCCTCTCGAGGTCCCAGAAAAACAAAAACAATATAAATCCAAAACTAGTACAAGGAAGGAAATTATAAAGATCAGACCAGAAATTAATGAAATTGAGACTAAAAAAAACTAAAGAGTGTCAATGAATTGAGATCATTCTTTAAAAGAATAAACAAAACGGACTATCCAGCAGTTGCCAGATGACAAGAAGGCCAATCTAAGCTAACTGAAATTAGGAAAAAAACGAGAAGATAGTACAGTTAGATTTAATAACATATTTACAGAAATCATAGAAGAAAATTTCCCAAATATAAGAGAAGAGTTTATAATACAAGTAAGTAATGCTTATAGAAAACCCAAAAAACACCAAAAGATTCCTAGAATTAATAACCTAATTCAGCAATGTAGAAGGATATAAAATCGACACAAAAAAACAATAATAAATTCCCTGAGAGGGAAATCAGGGAAACAATACTGAAAGGGTCTTGCCCTAGTATAAATTCCCGTACAGTTATGGTGGTGGTCTAATGTGGTGGAAGGCCAATGCGGGAACGCCTTCCGCTTCCTGCTTCTTCTTCAGCCCTGATTGTAGCTCCCCTTCCTGTTTGCACGCACAGAGAATTCCAATCAGTTCCTCGCTCATCATCAATGCCCACCTAAGCTCTACCCCTGGTCAAAGGTTACATATGTCCCCCCCCCCCATATTCTGGTGGAAGGAGACGGCCCAGCTGCCAAGGGTCGTGTGCTCCTTCCCACATCCTCAAACCAATAAACCTGTTCTTTTTGTACTTTTGCTTCTCTATTGCGCCAGAAAACTCTATGCTAATGGTGCTGTGACTTGGATGGCAGAGTGCATTAGTTCCTGGGATTCACTCCCAATTCGAGTGACCCTGCCTATGAAACACCTATTTTTTCCTCCCGGACTGTTTACTTTCCACCACTAATCCGCATGCAACAGCGACCTTCCTCACTCATCACAGGTGAGCTGCCATGCGGGGTTTTCCATGTCGGAAACTCTATCCTTTCGGTCAGTGGACCGAGATAGCAGTTTTCACGCTCCTTAGGCTATACAGCCTAAGGCAAAACTGTTATTTTTGTTCCCTGGTACCCCACTCTGCACTCTTCAGTGAGGGCAGAAGGGTGTTGTGACTTTTTCCATGTTACACTTTCAAAACAGGTGATGAACTCTTTTTTTTTATTTAAAGAAAAAAAATGCAACAGAAAGAGGGTAGAAATAATACATAATTAAAAAAAACAGCAAGAAATCGCTAGTTGATAATTACATATTTTCCTCTTAGAAGTAGTTGTTCAAGTTACAAAAGTAAAGCCTACAAAGTGGACATTTAAACAGTGAGACTGCAATCAGTTCTGTTCATTTATCCAACAAAAATTTAGTAATATGGTTATCAATTCTACACACTCAAACATACATGCAGTTATATCCTTTAGAGTACTTTCTTTTCCTTTTTTTTTACAATAACTATAATCAATTCTCGTACACTGTTTAGAAGTTCTACACATGTATAACTCTCTACATGTACACCTAGCCTTTCTGTATTAGAGGGAAAAATAAATCAAAACAAGTCAATAATACAAATTCCTAGGGAAACACGAAATGAAAAGGACATATAAAACCACAATACTAGGTGATCTACAGTAGTTACTATGATGTCTCTTGTTGTTTTCAATAAAACTGTCTATATCATCAGGCATAGTATAATTAAACATAGCAGTACAAAGCACTATTAATAAAAACCAAACATTGGAGACATTATAGGACTTCAAAGGCAGTTAATAATCAAACCAGAATGGGTATCCTATTGAATCTTATCATCCTCAGAGTTGTTGCCTCTACTCTCAGACTTGATACTATCAAGCATACCAGATTCAAATAAAATCAGTCAAGACAAAACAGAGATATAGCCAATCTTCTCTGTCTTATCTCTGCTATGCTATTTTTTCTGTCATTGTTGTTTGCTTTTCTCCTTCATTCCACTGTCTGCCCCTTTCTTTGAGGTCTTTCTGCCATTTTTCTGGGAATCC